>CATIWM010027295.1:0-24015 GCA_949671775.1 Mallotus repandus | reverse complement strand
ATATATATATATATAATTACCCATTTTCATGTACTAAGGAATAGTCACTAGGGTAAAGCATTAGACATAATGTGTGTATCATATATAATTCAAGAATATATGATATTAGTATGATTACAAGGATTGTGAATTCTTCTTGTTTTAATCTTGATAAATGATACACACACTATGTCTAATGCTTTACCCTAGGGAGCATTCCTTAGTGCATGAAAATGGGTAATTCAAGAATAGGTGATACTAGTATGATTACAGGGATTATGAATTCATCTTATTTTAAGCTTAACCTTTCGCCACCCCTTAATTTCTTCCTAATATATAGATTTTCCTTATTGTAGAGGTTACTTCCTATAGTAAATAAATTTAAAAATTCATTACAACGAGCATTTTAATAATGAGCATTTAGCAATTATATATTTTTGTTTCAAATGTGATTAGAAACGATTTTTCTAATTTTAGAGACGGATTATTTTATTTTTAAACTGGATTTTTCTTTTAGTGATTGAGCTACCAATATCATATAGGGCAAGAATAATTATCAACAGGCTATTGAAAAAGATTGATAAAATGGATCAAGAAAAGAAAAATGATGAAAAGTTGAAAGATGTAAAATATAATACCATTATTTAACGCAAATAAATAAGTTCACACTTGTCAATTTAAAATAATTAAAAAAATAAATAAAAAAATTCATTACAATATTATAATAAGATTAATCTACATTCCTTACACTCTAGATTAAAATGTAGTTACTTATAATTGTAAAAACAAAATCTAGAAGAATTTAAAACAAAATTCATCATTTAAAACATAAAATATGAATAGTAGTAAAATAAAGATCAAGAAACATTTCTTTTATAAACCTTAGTCTCCAATTATAATCTTGAAGACTCAAAATCAACATATAAAAATCCATTACAGTGCCACATCGGCATTGTGCAAAGCTTGTATTTCTCATTCATTATGCCTTATACCAATACATCACTATGTGGGCAAGTCTTATAGGCATCATGTATCTTCTTTAGGGGTGGTAATATTGAACACGACACGAACCTAATGTGAATTAGTAGGTTAGGGTTAGGGATTATCGTATTCATGTCATTATCATGTCAACCCATTAATGACACAAAAATTATCATTTTGTGTTACGGGTTGACCCACCAACTCGAAAATAACAAATAACATGTTTAACCCATTAAAAATTGTGTCATGTTGGGTTAACACATTTAACCCGACATGTTTATGGCTCATATACACATTAACTAATTATTAATATATATAATGTAAAATATCTAGTAGAGGTTAACTTATTTAAAAATGG
This sequence comes from Mallotus repandus, assembly GCA_949671775.1. NCBI lineage: Eukaryota > Viridiplantae > Streptophyta > Magnoliopsida > Malpighiales > Euphorbiaceae > Mallotus > Mallotus repandus. Next base: position 22,697 of record CATIWM010027295.1, on the reverse strand, counting down.
CTAAAATTGCCAATTTAGTCAAATAAATTAATGAGTGTTGGTAATGTAACCTAAAAAAGTGAAAGACTTGGATTTGGAATGTTAATTTTTTTTTCTTTTCAAGTATATTGACCATCAAATAAACTATTCCTTTCCTACATAGAATTCTATTCTTTTTGAAACCCTTACCATACTCTTTAAAACTTGACTCTTCTCATTCTCTAAATTGAAAAATCACCATCTTTCAATCCTACAAGTTTCTACAGCCTAAAGACTTTATTCATGGTTAGCCTTGCTTTTTTTTTTTCTAAGTAGATTATAATTTCATATATTTTTTCTTTTTCTCTATTTTTTTTCTTTTTAGTTTGTTAATATCCATCTCATGTTTACGTGTTTATTATATGTATTTAAATATTCAATAATTTTGATTTTGTTTTTTGTACTTAGATGAAAGGAAATGATGACATGAACCCTATTAATGTTGGCGAAGATGTTAACAAGAAATTGATGGAAGGATCTAATGAGGAAGACAATGATGTGGTTGATTTGGAAGCTGTAACTACAAAATCTAAGAAAGCAACTACAAAAGGTAAAAGAAAACTTTGATCAACAGTATGGGCTTTCTTTGAGATGCTTCCTATAGGGGATGAAAACAAGAGAAAAATCAAATGTAAAAAGTATGGAATAATTTATGCCGCTGATATTAAGTTTGGAACTGGTAATATAAAGCATCATATGGAGGTAGTATGAGAAGAGATACACGTGATGTAGAGTAGTTGCTTATATCAAAAGGTATGGCTGTTTCTAAATTTGATCCTAAAACATTTAGGGAGTTATTAACAACAGCTATTATCATGCATCATCTCCCTTTTCAATTCACAGAATAGGTAGGCATTAAAGCTATTTTGCGTTATTTGCAATGAGGGTTTGCATGTAGTGTCTAGGAATACATGTAAGGATGATTGTATTAAACTGTACACAAGGGAAAAGGGTAGGATACAAGCCATGTTAGAGGTAGCACCTAGTAGGATTAGTTTGACATTTTATTGTTGGTCTTCTTTGATTACTAATGGGTACATATGTTTGACTGCACATTTTATTGATAATGATTGGCACCTTTAAAAGAGAGTATTGAATTTTTTTTATATGGCACCTCTTTACAGTGGCATATCTTTATCTGAAAAAATAGAAACTTTTTTGACTGAATGGGGAATTGATAAGAAGATCTTTTCACTTACTTTGGATAATACTAGTGCAAATGATTTTGTTATTGATTTATTGAAATCTCAATTAGCTTTAGCCAATGGACTTTTATTTGATGGTTAGCTTTCTCATCTTTGTTATTATGCTAATATCCTCAATTTAATTATTCAAGATGGACTAAAAGAGATGGATTCAGCTGTTCAAAAAATTCATGAAAGTATTAAGTATGTAAAAGGATCACAAAGTAGGAAACAAAGGTTTTTGGAGTTGTTAATCATAGCTCTCTTGATGCTAAAAAAGGTTTGCAACAGGATGTCCTTACTAAATGAAACCTTCCTTTTTTTTATGCTTGATAGTGCTCTTTACTATCGTAGTGCTTTTATGTACTTAGAGTTAAATGATTCGAATTTTAAACATTGTCCGTCTAGAAGTGAATGGGAAAAAGTGGAAAATATAAGTAAAATTTTGGAACTTTTTCATGATATTACTATGGTTTTTTCTAGCACTAAATATCCAATAGCAAACTTATTTTTTCCTACCATATTTACCACCTATGTGACACTAAAAGAAGAAATACAAAGTAAGGAGGAGTATATAAAAAGAATGGCAACTCAAATTTTCATCAAATTTGAGAAGTATTAGGTTGATTGTTTTGAGATTTTAGCTATTGCAGTCACTTTTGATCCTCGATACAAGTTCAATTTTATGGAGTGGTATTATAAAAAGGTTTATGGTGATAGGGGTATTATTGAGTCCAAGCTTATGAAAGAAAAGTTATTCTCATTATTCAATGAGTATGCCCATGCTAGTTGCTATGCTTTAATTGTATCGGCTTTTTTAGACAAAAATGGAAAGGGAACTTAAAGTATTCATACTGTTGAAAGTTCATTTTCTAGAGGAAAGAAAGATTTCTTAATGGTAGGTTTTACTTTATACAAAAATTTTAAAAATTGTCTTTTACTATTCATGCATCTTATTTTATTAATCAATATTATGATCAAAGTCATTCACATTTGATTGATATATGCATATTGTATTTAAACCATGTAGGAATTTGACTACTTCAACATTGAACAGACACTTCCTCAAAAGTTCCAACTTGAGCATTACTTGGATGAGCCAAAAGTAGATAGACAAATAAAATTGGATGTGCTAGTGTATTAGAAAGCTAATCAATACTGGTATCTTGAATTGATTTTTTGCTTTTTCATTTATAATTTTTATGCTAATGTAGTCTTATACTGCATTTTTTGCTATAATAATATTCTATAACTTTTTTCCATTCTCGTTCTAGTTTTTATTATTTTTCTAGCATGTTTGCTATTTGCTATGTTCAGTTAATAAAAAAAATGTTAGTAATTGACTAAAAAAAGTATAGACTATATTTTTTAGGTACAAAGACATCTAACATCAATTAAATACAATAAATATTAAAACTATATAAAAGTTTCCATTTAGTGTTTAAAACTTTCAAAAATTAAAGCACAGCCTTATACTTTACGGGCCAATAAGATGCCATAATCTATAGTCTGAAAGATAGATTAATAAGTCAAAAAATTTGTCACAAACATAAGGTTTACTAAGAACACCTGGTTAACCAAGTAACCAAAGAGAATCCTTTTTAAATTTTTGTATCCATGGTTTCACACACACCTTTTAAGTTACATAAAATGAGGCCTTTATATAAGCTTAAAGAAACCCTAAATAAAACTTAATTCATAGCCTAACTAAATAAGAAAACAAAATCCTTCTCAAATAAGAAAATATAATCCTACTTTTAATTTGGATTTCAGTATGCAGCATCTTATAACACACTTTTGACTAGGATAAAGACCAAATTGACTTAAGCTTAAAATATAAGAGTTTTATCCCTATACATTTGCTTTAATCAACATTTTAAATAGCTCGGTTTGGATCTATATTAAGTGAGGTACAACCCATTTACCAATGTATGTTCAGTCTACCAAGTTTTGTATGTAATTTGATGATGGTTCACGAATTTAGCCCATACAGATGATCATATTAACCCTAACTTTCTTCATCAAAGTTGTAGTTCTTTGTCTTAACTTTTTATAGCCTTTTGAATCTTCTTAATCTAAGTTTTTTAGAGTGAGTTATGGCCAAAGTACTAAAGCATGCCATAGAAGGTATGAATTTATACGAATTGAGTTTGTCTTGAATTGATGTTGACTTATTAGCATCAACTAATCTTAAAATCATCCTTTTTAGAACCTGATATTATATCAAGAAGTGAGAGCAAGCCAAGTACAAGTTTAGTGAGTAGTGATTGAGAGTAAAATATAATTAGCTTTGATGAGAGTGAGAGAGTTTTAATGGTTTAAAAAAATTCTTAAAAGGTGAATGACAAAATAATAAAAAACATTATCTTAGGTTAGGAAACACCTTGAGTTCCACTATTTTAGTGAGAACTCGATTTTTGTATACCTCTGATGGTGATCTAAAGACGACCTCTATATACCTACTATTTTTATAGTGGAAGAAATTTTCAAATTTTGTCCTATGGATGTAGCCCAATATTAAGGATGAACCATATTAAATATTTGTGTCATTTTTATTTTATCATTTCTATAGTAATGTTAATTTTGTCTCTAAACATATTATTACGCTTTTCCAATTTTGTGATTCCTAACAATTGGTATCAGAGCTACTAGTTCTTATTATGAAGGCACTATAAATACTATAAAAATGGAGGCTAAGACTACCAATATGATCAGCTTAAATGACATGAATTACAACATATGGAGAAAAAAGATGAAGGTTTCTACAAGAGTTATTGGAATAGATCTCTACAGGTAATCAAACACGAGTGGCAATCGAATTTGTAGAAATACTTAAATTTGTGAAGATGGAAAATGGAAATTGAACAAGAGTTGCTGGTGAAAGAGATGTGTGTTTAGAAATGGAGAATGGCACAAGACTAGTCTTGAATTTGATCTCTACAGACAAGCTTAATGACGAAGGTTTTTGCAACACCTTCCATAACGGCTAATGGAAACTCACTAAAGGCTCTTTAGTGGTGGCTAGAGGCAATATAGATTCAACACTATATTTTATGCATGCTTCAAAGACATGATGAATGTTGTGGAAAAAGACAGTACAGTTGAGTTATGACATAAAAAACTTGGCCATATAAATGAGAAAAGGATGAAAGTGCTAGCAAGGAAAAATGTGTTATTTGGAATAGATCTTGTGCATTTGAAGAATTGTGCCCATTGTCTTGCATAAAAGCAAAACAAGGTTGTTTGTAGGAGCTCTCTTTCCAAAATGAAGAATGTGTTGGATTTGATCCAATCAAACTTATGTTGGCCAATGCCAAAGTCACTTAGTAGTTCTCAATACTTTGTGACTTTCATTAATGATCATTCTTAGAAAATATGGGTATACACCTTGAAGACATTAAAGTCAAAGATCAGGTGCTATATGTCTTCAAGGAATTTCATATCCTGGTGGAGAGACAAATTGACAAGAAGCTAAAGTGCATTCGAATAGACAACGGTGAGGAGTATTCTGATCCATTTAATGCTTATTGAAAGACCATGGTATTCAAATGACACCTCCAAAGACACCATAGTTGAATGGTCTAGCTGAGAGGATAAACAAGACGTTGATAAAGAGAGTTAGAACTTTGCTCTCATATTTAAAGGCGCCTAAGATATTTTGGGGTGAAGCTTTACTTATATCAGTGCATGTGTTGAATCTTTCACCATGTGTTCTTCTACAATTTAAAACTCCAGAGAGAGTATGGTCAGAAAAAGATGTTTCCTATAGTCATCTGCGGATTTTTAGATACAAAGCCTTTATACCTATTCCCAAGGATGAGAGGTCCAAGCTTAATGTCAAGACACAATAATGTGTATTTAGGGCTGGTGAATAGAACCAAGAGGCTGACTGATATATTAACAAAAAGTTCAAATGTAATTGGCCAAATGTATAATTTCACCTCTAAATGTTACATAATGAACCTTTAACATCCTTTAATTTCTATTATTTTTTAATCTATTCTTTAAATTTTGTTATGAATCTATTTATCCCCATATGAGATCAATATATTTTATAAATGGACACTTATATGAAAATAAAGAAAAGCTTGTGTGTATTGCAACAAAATTTAATTTAAGAGAATTTTATGATTGAACAATCATTTTTCGACCTATTATTTTAGATTCTGATAGTATTTTATTTAAAAAATTTTTAACGCTTCATGTGTTTAATAGCATTTGAAATTACTACGTTAGTAAGTACAATAGATTCAAAATAAAAATCTAAAAATTGAATAAAAAATAATAAAAAGTAAAAGGCCAAAAAAAAAATTTTACTTCATACCTTTTCATAAAAATTACATATAGTCCTTTCATCCCATATTTTAATTAAAATTATTTTTAATATACAAAAATGTAAAATATATTTAATTGATATTTGATTAAAAATTAATTAATTTTTATAAAAATTGAATAAAAATAATAGATTTGATATATATACTCACATTTAAGAAATAAAATAAAAGAAAAAGTACAAAAAGTATGTTGGGTAGATACATTTTCACTTAAAGACTTGTAATTTTTTTCGTGACATTAGAGGTATGTGGTGTTATTTTTTAACACTTCAATATTCTATCAACTAATATCATAATTATTTTATAATAAATTTCAATATAACGCTCACTTTCAATAATACAAATGTTTCACTTGTAATTTACCGTCAATATACTTATTTAGATACTTTTAAAAATATTATAAATTTATTTTAAAAATTATTTCTTTTTATTCCTAGTAAATTAAAAATACATCTTATTTTTATTTATTGTGATTAGTTGAATGCTATACTATATAGTAAATAATTTTACTATTAAAAATTCTTATTATTTTAACATTTCACCATATATTTTTAATTATATTATTGAGTTGGGTACAACAATACAAGTAGAATCAAACCACATGCACTTAAATGTTGTGAAAAATATAACAATCCTTTAAGTGAAAAAAGTGTCTAACCGAGGGTATTTTATTATACTTTTGCCTACAATAAATAATATAAACCAATTTTATAATTTATGAAATTATTTAAATTCTATTTAAAACTATAAATTTAATTTTAAAAAACTATACATTTCCAAAAATTAGAAAATTTATATTTAAAAGTAAAACATAATCTTCTAGTAAATTTAAAAAATATATATCCTAAAATTTATTGTGGCTTTCTTCTATTATTATTGAACATACTAATAATTTTTTTGCCTATGTCTATATTTTCTAAAATAATTTAACAAATTGTTTAAATATGTTAAAATACGTTTTGATAAATATAGTTTTATGGAGGAAAAAAAGAAAATTTTTACAATCATTTTAGCATATACCATTGTTTTAAAAGTAATATTATAAAATAAAAATATATATTTTGATTAATTTTTGAAATTATGCACAAGTGCATATAATTTGTATAAAATCTCTCAATAAAATAACTGCTGATAAATCTCTCTAAATCAGCCTTTAGTTGCACCAAAAATTCAACTTCCTTGACTCAATAACAAGGCCAACGTTGTTATGGTTTTCTTTGTTATCTTGCATTGCAAGCCTCATTTTTTTTTTTCTTCTTCTTCTTTCTTATTTTATCAATACCTAACAACTAAGTCAATCTTTTTTACAAAGTCAAAGATAAACATAAAATTAGAAAATGGTATTTTCATGTTTTGACTTTCGAAATCAAAGTTCATCAATAGATATGAATCAACCTATTACGTCACCGAGCTCTCTTAATACTTTCTATCCTAAAATTCAAACTACCAATTACTTATTATTATTATTATTATTTTCTTGTCTGAATTATTAAATTGGTAATTTAATTGCCATTAGCATACTTCAGCCAAAAGTAACATCCTATACTGTGAAATTTTCCATTTTTCCTGCATATGATAACTACCTATATATCATTTTGGCTTGAAAAATCATGATTTCTTTGTTTAATTTTGCAACCGAAGCAGCTAGGTTTACATGAATTAAAAACCTAGTTCGCCAGTTAGGTAACTCGCTGCACACGCTTTTAACCAAACATGTGGAGTTTTTTTTTTTTTAAAAAAAAAATAACCCACCTTCCGGTTTTGTAGTTAGCTTGTACGTACACGAAATAGACATTGCTTACAACAAACATTCTTCCAAACGTGAAGAGACAGCTAATTACGTAAAAGCGTGGAGTAAATTTTTTTTTTTGACGGTAGTTAATGTTAGTTGATACATTGTCTTTAACATTAGTGAACCCAATATTTTCTTTAAAAAAAAAAAAATTGTGAACCCAACTAAATTCATCTGACCTGATGGTATGACAGCTTTATTTTTTCCAAAAATATTGAGATATTATTGATTTTGATGTCAAAACCTTTGTGTTGGATTTTTTTGAGAACTAGTATTGTGCCTCTAGTTTGAATAATACTTTTCTTACTCTTATACCAAAGGTTAAATCTCTTGAATTTGTTAGGAATCTTAGGCCTATTAGATTATGTAATGTGTTGTATAAACTAATCTCAAAAGTTTTGGCTAGTAGACTTAAGAATATACTTCTTTCTCTCATCCACGAGACTTAAAGTGTTAATGTTCCAGGGAGCTTAACAACAAATAATGTGATTATTGCTTTTGAAAATTTTCACTCAATGAAGCATCGTATGAATGGCAAAAAAGGAACTATGGCAATCAAACTAGATATGAGCAAAGCTTATGATCAAGTTGAATGGAGTTCCCTCCTTATTTCATTTGTTCGGTTATTGTCTACACAACTTTTCTCTCCTTTTCTTTCAATATTAATGGGGTAATCAAAAGGTTGTTTGAAACCTACTCAGAGTATTCATTATGTGATTCTCATATCATCTTATCTTTTATTATCTGTACTGAAGGATTATCTACCATGATTAGGAATGCAATGAGTCAGGGAACTTTACATGCAATAAAGGTAACCTAATTGAGCCCTAGTATTTTTCATGTATTATCTTTGATAATAGTATTATTCTTTATCAAAATCTCAAGTTAAGTAATCCTACAAGCTAGCTCTTTAACCTCCTCTGATGTGTCAGACTTGGTCATATTGTTTGTCCCAATAAGAGGTTGTGGTGGCTTTCCTCTCAATGCTCGATAATACTCATCATCATCATCAAATGGAATGTCTATGACCTCCTTACCCTTTTTCAGCCCAATATCACGAGACTCAGATGCTTTTACTTTGTTGGCACTATATTTGAAAGAGTTCTTCTCATCCATAGTATTTAGGGCTTGGTCCAGAGCAGTTTTGATTTAAATTTGGAGGATATTAGTTAGGCTACTATTAGTTAGGAGTTTCTGAAATTCCTCTTTAACTAGGACTTCAATGTATTTACGTTAATTCTTAATTCATTCAGCCATCTGTGAACTCCAACCATAGTTGATTCTCTTTGAAGGGTGTTTTGAGGGGTTGTAACTGCAAAATTATAAAGTCAGTACAAATGGTGTAAAATGTTAACATTTGTGCATTGTGCATATGCATGAGAAATGTGTTGCATATGCAATATAACTATAAAAAAATATAGGTTAGTGGCATAATTACATGTATATATAAATGTGTGTATAAAGACAAAAAAGGGATCAATTAGTATTTCTTGAAAAATGAATCAACTAATCACTTATAACACTCCCTTCTAACCTTATTTCTTAATGGGCTATATTTATTTCTATTCTTAGGTGGGCTTTCATCCATATTAAATATGGAATCTTGGACCTGTACTTAGACTTGGGCGATGTCGGTCCACAAATATAAGATACATATGGCAAACCATAGAGCAACTCTGATATATAATCTTAATAAATGCATGTTGTTGGTATAGAGAACCTAGCATCGGGTTGCAAGTGATGTCTATAGCCCTATGTGCTCACTTGCAAAGTGGTTGTACCCAACATAGGAGATTTAATTTCATCATGTTCACTATATCGACAATATGTATAGCAATAGGACATTATAAGTTACTGTGTCATAATAAGTTCATTTTGAGGTTAGTTATTTGTTGCTTTTAGAGCAAATGTCCATAATCTAGTTGAAAGAATCCTAGTCATGCCCCTTAATCTGAATGGAATAATTGGACAACATTTCACATAATCTATTATTCAAAATATCATAATTGAGGGCACCTTGAAGGCTATATAGACTATGTCACATAAGTTATGTTGATCCTTGTGCATCAGGCTTGCATGAGGTCAATAAGCACCATAATAGTCACCTCGTATGCATAATCTACAGAGGCAAAGAGAATCACTCCAATTGGTAATAAAAATTGGAAAAATCACATCATTTTCAAATCTCAGATCAAACAAATAGCAATGGACAAGATAATATGAAAGGTCAACAAGACCCTAGTGGAGATTTCTATTGGTTTATCTATACAAGCTAAGTCGAGCTTACAACTAAGGTTCCCAAGATAGAATCGACAAAACCCAACAAATTGGCTTTACCCTGCCTAAGAGTGGTACAAACCACACACCTTGTTCCCTTAGGAAAATGGAGTCAGGGGATCCGGTGCACAGTAGCTAGATACACAAAGGTGTAGGGACCAAGATGGAAGTATGCAAGTATGGGGTAAAAAAATGCAATTTGATGGAAACTATATAAGTAGATATTACATAATAAGAAGTAACCCATTTCAAAATAATTACTTCTCTCTTATCCCTAATGAAGTCACCATTATGAACGAGCTAGAGACGTTTGGGCATTAGAGTGAGATGTAACCACAACACTAATGAATTTAATACACCTTCTAAAAGGACAAACCGAGAATCTTTTGAGAATCCGAAGAAGCCTCGTGTAAGTAGTTACCATTAGGTCGCTCAGGAAATGGGAGATAATCTTAAGACTAAAGAAAATCATCCCTAAATAGAGATTCTAAGTTTGAGAAGTTATTTCTATTTGGCTACTTTCTTATTAGGTGATCCATGCTACACATTCCACATTTGCCTAGTTTCGATATAATAATAATATATACAAATACACATTCCACATTTGCCTAGTTTCGATATATAATAATATATACAAATACACATCCACATCTACAACAATAATAATAAATCAAAAGCAAAGAATTATTTACATGGCTTTCCTAGTAAATACATAAAAAAGAAAAAGTACAAAAAATAAATTTAGTCCTAAATCTAAATAAAAATCCTATAAAATAAAGAGCATAGTACTATTCACATACATGCATCATATAACCATCTAGGCAAAATAATAGAAAGTGACAAAATAGTAGGAAAATAAAAATAGCACCAAAACATAAGTCAACCCTTATTCATTCCCCACCCCCCACCCCCTTGGTCGAAAATGTGGGCTGGTAACTCTAAGAGTTGGAAAAGTCGGCCCTTATTCATTTCCTCCTTTCGGTAGGAAATGCGGGCCTAGCAATGATAAAGTAGACATTTTGTCCTAAAATAAACTTAGAACCAAAAGAATAGATAAGAAGATATAAAAAAGCACTAAGGTTAGCATAAAATATATGGAATCATCACAAAAAGATTAAAGAAACATGAAAACAACCAAAAGAAACTTCGAATAACTAAAAACAATGCAATCTATATGATAAAGATGGTAACTTTATCAAATTGGTGTGTGTGGGCATAAAACTGGCATGCCTAGGACCCATTAAAATGCCTAGAAATAACAAAATAATAAAAAATAAAAATTTTATGCCAAAATAAAGAAAAATGCAAACTTTAACATGAAAGTGCACTACAAATGTAAGCTTTATACTGAAGATGATGACTCTATAAATAAAATGAACAAAATGCAATTGTTATGCCAAAATGAGATTAAAGATGCAAACTTGGTAGTGACAATACGCCAAAGATGTGAACTTTAATGCAAAATCAACAAACTGCATGCTTTTATGTGCAAATGTGAACTTAATATAAATAGATTAAAAATATAAACTTTATGATAAAATAAGTAAAAAAATGTTAGCTTGGCGATGAAGATAAACTTAGGTTTAATATACATAAGGTTTAAGTTAGTTGATACAAAGAGGGTTTAAGGTTATCTATCTTTTACCCTTTGTTTTTTTATAATATTTAGTAAAAAAAAAACAAGTTTTGTTTTAATTCTTTTGTTTTTCTTTTATCTCTGAAAATTAATCTAAAAATTTTTCTTAAAGTCTAGTTTATCTTTTCCTTTTTTCATGTGTTTTATATGTTGTTATATTGCTTAAAAAATTAAATAAGAGTATAAATATGGGACAAGATTTTCATTTGGTGAGGAGCGCTTGAGTGAAACACGTGAAGGAGCTTTTGAAGATTTTATTTTAACATTTCCATTTATGTCTCAAACATGGCTCCAAGATTTAGGGACAAAACTTCTTAAGGAAGGGGAGAATGATATGATCCTAGAGCACAAATAAACAAATGGATCAATGTTTTAGGCTTTAGTCTTTAAGCTTTCTCGAACAGTTTGTGCACCTCTCAGTAAGGGTGAGCATTTAGTTAATCGGTCAGTTAACCGAACCAACTTTTTTCTAAAATGATAATTAAAACTGAAACTGTGAGTATAAGGGAGGAGTCGGTCAGTTATCGATTAACCAAAATAAGATAAATTTTAGGAAAATTTATAAAAATACCCCATTTTTAAACGTTTTCAACAAAAATACCCAAGTTTTCATCAATTAAAAAAATACTCACCCTTTATTACAAGTGTGCCCTTTTCATTCTAAAAAATGCACCTGTCTTTTAAAAAAAATGATCTAGAGGGCTCAAAAGATCCCTAGAATTCAAAAGGATTTAAAAAAATGATCCAAAAATGACCTGAAAATACTAATAAAGGCTTGTGGAATAAATGGACGCGCGTGGGTCCAAAAACCCACACATGGATAAGGAATTCATGTGCGTAAAAATAACCCATATAATGCTAGAAAAGATGCACTAAAAATAATAAAGCACATAATCAATCAAGGACATCATAGAACATGCAAAATGACTAGATTTCAACATACAATATCCTAACAAGTCTTAACACCAACCCAAAATTCTAAAACAAAAAGGGGAAAATAGGTTAAAATAAAGAATGCAATACTATTAAACAAATGTGCAAAATGCAAAATGAGTCCTCAAAACATTAGATTATGCTTATTTGATGGAATACATAAAGCTTACTTCAAAAGTATGTAAAATAAGTCATCACGGTCCATTTGATGCAGAATGAGGAGAAAGATACAAACTTTATACCTTTTATAATGTGTTTTGACTAAGATGGGATGGGTTTGGTGAAAAATGGGTCTAAATCCTAAAAAAAGTGGAAAATAGATTAAATATATTCAAATGGGTGTCCTGAGTCTTTAATTAGGTAGAGTTATGACACCTCTGTCGAAAAGCCCTCAAAATGGTGAAATGGGATGTATTTATAAGCAAAACTGACAAAAAAGGTGACTTGCACACTTTGTACATTACCCACATGCATGGGTAGAAACTTGCACTCTCGATTCATTGAACTAGGCCCTCAGTTTACTGAAACATGTGCTCAGTTCACTAAATTGATGCTTGGTTCACTAGTTTTAATATTCAGTTTGCTGATTTAGGTGCTTGGTTTGCTAACCTCATACTTGGTTAACTAATTGAAAGCTTCATTTGCTATTCCGAACACTTGATGTGTTGAATCAAGTGCTCGGTTTGCTAACTTATGCTCAAATTTTGGTTATTTGGGGATATTTTTAGGATTTCAGGATCTAGTTGTCCATTTTTATGAGTTTAAAGGCTAAATGTCAACTTTAAGGGTTTTAGACATCCTATTCATGGTTTCAAGAGTTTGAAGGACCAATTAACATGCTTCAAGGATAAAGGCATGCATTTCTCACCCTTTTACATTAATGTGGTTTCATCATTGGACTGTGGTGAGGGGTTGTCAAAATTTGAGGTATGACACACATAAATATATTTAAAGAACAAAAAAAGGCATAATATAGTTAATTCTAATTCTATAACTAATTAATTTATTCCAATTATTTTAATATTTAACATAAATATAAAATAATCCTAATTATGTAAGTAATTCTAATTTTAATGATAAATTCAATTATTAAATTTTTGTCTTTAGCATTTGGAATATATATATATATATATATATATATAAAATTTAATATTTTGTATTAAATAATCTAAAAGAAAATTATTGTACTTACTCAACTTAATAGTTATATATTTTATGTTTTACTATTACCTTATGCTTTTCTAAAAGTTTTGAATCAGGATTAATTGTATTATAAAATTTTAAAATATAAAAAATATCTAAATTCCACTTATAATAAAAATATTAATAAATTTTTATTTGTAAAAATGTAATAATCTACATATTAAATCATATGTAAAAATCAAATATATTTTTGAATTTAATGTCATATGATAATATATTCAAATAATTTAATTTCTTATTTAATAGAAATGATGTTTTTATCATAATTTTTTTATTAATTTACTCTTACTTCATTTTAGTAATTACTGGATGGAAATGGATTTATATATTAATTATATAAAATAATTTTACTTTACAAAAAATAAAAACTATTACAAAATTTTTCTTATAAAACCAACAATGAGTAATAAATAGGGCAAAATATAATTTTGATGTCTATGATTTTTACTTATAACAATATTTTTTTCTTTTAATTTTTGTTGTGACATTTAAGTATTTGTATATTGTCTGATACATTTTAATACTCTATTAAATAATATCATAATTATTTTATGATAAAATATAAATATAATATTAAATTTCTAGAATATAATTATTTCATGTGCAACTTATGGTCAATCTAACTAATTGGTTATTTCAAAATTATTGTAAATTTATTTTAAAAATTAATTTTTTATCTATATAAAATTAAAAATATATTTAAGGTTGAATTATTATGAATTGATTATAGATAATTAAATGAAACATCATATAATAAATAAATTTACTATTCAATAGTTATATTATTTTAGGAAGACTACGGTTTTTTTTTTGTTACTTTGATTTTATTTTGTTTTGATCAATAATTGGATGAACAAATTTCTCATTATTTAATAGTGGTTATTGATTAACTAAAAATTACTTTTTAAAAATTAATCTAACCGTAGAAAGCTATGTTGTTTTAATATTACATTATAAATTTTTAATAATATTAATGAAAAATTAAAATATAAAATTTATAATATATGAAATATTTAAATACTAAAAAATTGTAAAGTTAATTTCATCACATATACATGATGTGTTGAGACTCCTTTTACACATTTTGAAGTTGTCAAGGTCAAACGTTGGGACGCTTCAAAGCTGTCCGAAGACACTGAATATACCAAACATGTTTTTGTCATTTTATTGAATGCACGAAATGATGTCTGCAATAGAAAAAATGAAATGAGAAAAACATTTTTTTCTTGTTATAGTAAAACGACAATTTGACGGTTCCTGTCACATTCCTTTACGTCTCTGATTTTAAAGTAATTGCGTAAAAAAAATATTAAACAAATTTTAATTGTACAAAATAAATAAATTATTATTGTAAAATTAATTGACAGCTTAAATTAGCTTGTAACTATTAAATTAAAAGTGAAATAAAATTGGTAAAAAATTAATTTATTAATACAATTCTTAATCATAAATTAGAATTAGTATTCTTAATTATTTTTTTTTTATTTTTCACAAATTGGAAAAAATGAAAATGAAAGCCAAGCTAAATAAGTGGTTGATAATAATTCTCGGACACGCGTCCCTTTGAAAGAGACTTTTTTTTTTTTTAGGCTCATTCAATAAGAATATCAACTCTCAAGATTTATCCCATAAAATTACCAAAAATCGGTGTGCGTTTCTTTCTTTCTTTTTTTTTTAAAAAAAATATATATATATTCTTTCTTTTAAAAAAAAAAAATATATATATATATATATATTCTTCCTTTTCGTGAGTGGGTTCAACAATGACCTTCCGAATTATTCTAATGAGAGAAAGAGATGAGTCTTTGGCGGAAAGGTGTCGAAAGAACAATCAACTTTAGAAAGTGGGACTATGCAATGCTCCACTACTACATGATGAATCCAACCAATATTTGAAGTCAAAATTTTCTTACATTGAAATAATAATAATGATAATAGTATTTTTTTTTTCTTTCTTTAATTTGGCTTCTTTGTTTTGCAATTTCCAGTTTGGTACATCAAGCAAACGTAAACAGTGGAAAATTCAGGTCAATGTGAACTAAAATATATAAATATATGCGTATATATCCAGCCGACAAAGGAACCTTCATGCTTACACACATGTGCTGCTTCATTCATGTATCCAACACAAGCTATATGTTAAAACTGAATGCAACTCAACTCTACTATTGTATGTACAGATATTGCAAAAGTCAAATATTTCCTCTAAATGAATTAGAGCATTCCACAAGTTTCCAAGTTCAAAATCCTGCCTCCTCATCCTTAAATTCGTACTAAAATATATGTATATTTGTTTGCCTCCGGCATAAAGTTGATCTCTACCATTTGGAAATTTCTGATATACTGAGAAGTGAAATAAAATTCCCTCCTTGTTTCATGCACGATGCATTATGAAGATGCACAACAAGGGAATGACAACAAAACTATTAAACTTTGAGGAACAGTTTGATCTTATACATTAACAACTACTTATTCTGTGCAAAATTATGTATGCCCTTACCATGAAGTAAATGTCTGTATGAGTGAAAAATAAGAAAAATTTGGACAAGCAGTCAACGAAAGTGGGCATCTGAAAATCAAGGGTTTTTCTTCCTAGCACCCAGTCAAGAATCTAGCGAGCATAGGCATCCAACTCCAAAACCCCACAACCCACCCTGCTCTCCCAGGATTTCAAGTCTTTATCCCTCAATGTGCTGAAATTACGAATGTACTATCAAATGTTTCTCTCTAATCCAGAGAGGCCTCCCTAAGCTTGATGCATGGAATTCTTATTGTTGATGCGCATGGATCAAGTGACTGTATGTCCGAAGTTATTGGTCTCCTTCCGCTACAAGAGCAGAATGGAAGGACCTAAGAATGCCTATTCAAACATATCTGCAAAAACCTATGAAATTTGCCTCCGTCCATGTGCCCAATGCCGGTTATGGCTTCCAGGTCTCATGTTTGGATTTTTCTGTACAAGCGCTTGTTTAGGGAGATCGTGTAATTCCATTACTTGTATTGTTCGCTGCCTCTTGGCTGTTCAACAAAAAGAAATTAATATTATCTGCATGGGAAGTTAATATATTAACTGGCTTTCAGCCACTTGACTTTAAAGTGGCTGATATTATAGTATCCAATTGCGGTATTTGATATTTCAATACATTTTAAAGAACAGTAATTAAATTACAATCCACAGAGAAAATCTGAACCTGAAGCATGAAATACATTTTAAGTTTTGAAAGGGCTGGGACTAACCGTTCTCAGCTTGTTGATAACTCTCCTGGAGTTTCCTTTTTGTGGCTTCAAGTTTCATTTCAGCAACCTCATCTGAACACTTGAATTTCTATTTGAACAATACACACGCGTCAGACATATTTGTAGCTGCAGATGCAAAACTGCTGTAAATTTCTACTTACATTTTGCTGGCTAACTGAAGGCTTTCTCTGGCTGATAAGCTTATCTGTTTTTCGTTGTATTTTTGATTCATTATTTGCTTTTCTCTCAACACTTTGTTTTGGTGGTCTCCCCAGACCAGAAACAGCAGTTGAGGGCTCATTTGGCTTCAAGACAGCTTCTTGCCTCCTCATCTGCTGACTTTTATTGTCCTTGGCAAGAACATTCGTGTCACTTGTAGTATGTTGTTTCCGCTTTGGGATATTCTGATGCTCCAGTGATGATTTTGTTCCATTCTCACGGTTCTTGCTGAATTCCCCACTGTTTCGAGGATCTGAAACAACATTCCCCATTCATAATCATGAATCTAAGAAGTGGGGAATTCCAATAAAGAACCGAATAGCAAAAGCTATCTAAAAGAAGCATAAGAGATAGCATATTCAACTCACTTCCATCATCATCCATGCCATCAAAGAACTTTGCATGACGTAGTGAGGATCACATCCAAGAGTAAACTGGTCAGTCCACAATTCCCTGAAGCAAATTTGTCCCTAACAGAGCAAGAACTATGAAGTAATTATGCATACCTGGGAGAGTTCTATCCCAGTAGTTTGAGTAGCAAAGAAAAATGCTTCGTCTAATGGAGGGGATGGAAGCCCTTCTTCTTCATCAACAACAGACGGATTCACAGACTCGGGAGTACCTTCATCACCTACAAAATAATACATATTCAGATTCCAGGAGTCTTGACTGCTAAAAGATGACACTAAAACTGAATGTGTAAGTTCCTACCTCTGATAGCCTTTGTAGTGCTATACCATTCATCCACCAATACCTTCCATTCACTGTACCCACAAAAGAAGCTTAACGTGTCATAGAACTCAGAAAACTTAGCATTGGAGCCAAAAAAATTAACTAACAAATGGACTGAGTTCTGCGGCATCAAATATTTAATCATATGTCCCCAAAGGATACACAGGCATCATCAAAGAATTTCTCATCTACTTGCTTCGTTTAGGGGAGAATTGGATAGTGCAGTGGCAAAAAGTGTTAAGAGACTTAGAAGCAGAAGGGTAAAGGCTTAAGCTTGAGTGAGAACATTTATTTAGAAGTACTAAAGAACCTAGCAGTCTTCAAATCCTACTTCCCTTGTTCGACTGCAGTGGAACAGTATAACTAAATAATGGAATCTTATACTTCTGGTGTAAATTGATTGAGAACATGCCTCTGATATTCTGCCCATTCAACTCGGTGGTATGAGCCAAGAATTCTTAGATCCTAATTAGCAAATGACAGTCACAAACACTCAATGTGCTCAACTCCTATCAACAAAAATTGAACTGCTCAAATGCAAAGGGCATAAACTCGTAGTCATACTCTATAAGAACTCGTGCAAGATGACAAATCTGTTTTGATCCATGCTTCCGGAGGCCATTGACAGCCTTTCCAATCTCAGTTGCCTGGAGGAAAACAGCTCAATTATTTCAAGAGAAGGCACATGAATTCCAAAATTTCTACCGCCAAACAGTTGTTCAGACTAATCCAAAGGCTAATTAATAGAGAAAATGTATTAAACCTTAAGTGTCTCCACAGTCAGAGCCATCAACTGAAGTCTCCTCAACGATTCAAACAACACAGAATCAGACTGTCAAAAGAACACCAGAGAACCACCAATCAAACAACAGAAAACTCAAAATGCACATGTGATTGATAACAATATCTCATCAAACAACAAAAATTTGGCAAAAATCTCTAAAACCTACTTCAAAATATTCATAAAAACTACATAATTCAGCAATCAAATGATGAATGAAACATAAAAAGAACTGTCGTCATTTACAAGTTCATTCGTACCTCATCTCGGCCTTTGAGAAGAATACCTTTGATCCTCAAGACCTCACCAACAATCATAGACTCCTCTTCCATCTCATCAGTCAAAGCCTCAGCTTCTCCATAACTATAATTACTTAACAACTGATCATTCAAATTAACCTCTCCATTTTCAAGATCATTATCATCCCTATTATTACTACTATTAACCTTACTTTCCTTACTTGTACCTCCAGCTTCAAACTCGCAAACATCAATATCAATATCTTCATCATCATCAACATCATCATTATCATCTCTTCTCTTGCAGCCAACTCCATCGTCATGTTCACTTTCATGAGCAGGCACAGCCAGGTCCACATGATTGCAACCGGAGCAGCGAGTCAATCTGCAAGAGAACAAACGCTCTGCAATTCGATCTCTACGCAATCTGAATTCCTTTGGGCAATCAGAAGCAGCGACCATAATCGCATGATCGATTATACCAAATATATCTGAATTTGCTGTCCTGAAATAGTTTCTCCAGTAATCAAGTGACACCGATTTCATTGTTACTTTATGAACCGGATCAACCCACAACCCCTTAACTGGAAAAGCTAAGCTTTTCGCTATTTATGAGATTTTGGCAATACCCAGAAACTCAAAATTGATATTCATGAGCTCTCTGCAATCCAAACTCTATGACAAATTGCAAATAATCCAGAATCAAAAACCGATTTTTGGAAGCAAATATGAAGGGTAGAAGATGATTAGAAGAGAAAACTAAGGCTTGAAATCGGCGATTCCGATAAAAACAAAATTCGGATGTTAGCTTTGATTTGTTAATTGAATGTTAAGCTAATTTATCTTTCTTTTTCTTTTCCTGTTACGTCAAAACTGGACATTAGGATACTGACGGTGATAAACAAAGAGACAGATGGAGATAAATTCCACAATAATACACAGACAAAACTTTTTTTTTTTTAATTTCGGTTTTACCAGGATCTTATTTTTTCTTTCTTTTTCCTTTTGCCGGAATCAGATAAAACTTAGCCGGAAAATAAAATTCCCCGAAAATTTTTTTCTTCCTAAAACAAGACAAAAGGTATTATAAATGAAGAAAGGAAAATCAAAGTTAGTAAGAATACAGCAAATAATAAGAGATTTTCTTTCTCTTTCTTTTCTCTAAAACCTTTTTCTGTTGGGATTGTGTGTTTGGATTCTCTAAAAACAAATAACAAAGTAAACAAAATACAGTAACAAATAAATAAATAAATATTAAATAAAAATACCGGGTGCTCCTGCTGCGTGTCTGCTGCCCGGGCCTATTTTTTAATTACTATAACATATTCCAAAATTGACGTATTAGACTCCTAGATTTATGTAGTTTTCATAGTTACTATAATTTTTTTTAACTATTATATTTTACAGTTTAATTTACTATTAAATAAATCAATCAATTTAAAAAATTAAAAATTTTATTTGATCTCTAGATTCATAATATAGTTTAAAATTCATCTAATTCTTTTATTAAATTAATCTAAATATTTTAACTTATTGTATTTTTGTTACCATAATAGTTTTTTATTTTAAAATTAAAATATATTTATTTGAAATTAACACTGCTCTAACATGAATATGCAACCAATACTAAATTAATTAAGATTTATTATATTAATTTGCACTCAATTTTACTAATTGTTATTGTGTTAATGCGATTTATATAATTAGTATTGTACTGATTATAATTTATCATACTGGCATGTATTCAATTTCATAATTAGCATCATACTTATATGATTTATGTAATTGGCATACATCAATTAGAATTTTTGCATACTAATATGAACTCAATTTTTATGATTGACATTGAATACTAAATGAGGTTTACCATGCTGAAACTTTTAATGAGATTTTATAATCGTAAATTTTTAAGACTTGTATATATATATATATATATATATATATATATATATTTGATAATTGAATCTATATCGTAAATCCATATTAATATTGTATTAATTGTACAGTTATATTAGAGTAGTGGCAGTATTAAATTTATTTTTATATTAAATAAAAATTATTTAGATATTATAATTATAATTAGAATAGAAACATAATAAATTAAAAATTTTGTATTAATTTAATAAAAAATAAATGCATTTAAAATTATATTATAATTTCAGGAATCAAATAATAATTTTAGTTTTTTAATTTAGTTTATTTAATAGTAAATTAAATGGCATTGATGTGATAGTTTAACGGATTATACCTCAAGGATGCTTAAATTAATTATTAAAATTATATAAATTTAGTAGTATAATAGGTCAAATTTAAAGGATATCATAATAATTAACCCTTTGTTTTTTTGGTTTTTACTACAAACCACCAAAAGCCACTCCTTGCAACAAGATGACGACGACGACAATAATAATAAATAACAACACTGCTAATCCTATAAGTTATATCATTTTTATAATTAAGTTCTATAAAATTTTATTTTTATAATCAAGTTTTATAAGTTTTAAAAAGACTTTTTGTTATTTTATCTGTCAGTAAAAAAAATTTTCATTAGTCAACCCTTAAAATCAATTTTTTTTTTTTACATTTCAATACTAAAGCTATTAAAAAAATGTCATTTTTGATATTTTACATAAATAATATATTTTATTTATTTATTTATGACTTATTCTATTATTTAACTTTTATAATAACTATACCTAACTCATTAAAATAATTTTTTAAATTATTATTTTATTAACAATGATAAATAAAAATAATTAAGTATTTTTAATTATTTTTAAATATAAATTTTAATTAATATATCTTAAATAAATAATTTATTTTTATATTTAGATAAACTCAATTAGTTTCGTCAATGTTATAATATATGTTATATTTTATAAATATTTCTTTAAATTAGGCTATTTAACAGAAAATATTTGAAGAATAATATATTTTAATTAATTATTTTATTTTTATATAAAATAAAATTAAGTTAAGATAAAATAGATGAGCTTTTAGAAATCTAACACAAATCATAATATTGATAAAACTAGATGAGCTTTTCCTTATAAAAATATTTATTCATTTATGATATATTAATTGAAATTATATATTTTAAAATAATTAAGAATATTTAATTATTTTTATTTATCATTGCCAATATAACTAATAGTTTAAGAAAAATATTATTTTTATTTTTAAAAAAATTATTTTATTGAATTATATAGTTATTATGAAGGTTAAATAATAAAAGAAGTTAAAAATAAAAATAAAAATATTACTTATGTAAAATATCAAAAATGACATTTTTTTAAATAGTTTTAGGACTGAAATGTACAAAAAAAAGTTTGATGTTAAGGGTTGACTAACGAAAAATTATTTTGACTGACAGATAGGACTAATAGAAAACCTTTTTAAAACTTATAGAATTTAATTGTTAAAAAAAATTCTTATATGACTTAATTATAAAATTGATATAACTTATAGTATTAACAATATTGTTATTCTTAATAATAATAATAATAATTATTATTATTATTACTATATGACGAAATGACTGTTTTGTTAATTTTTTAATCTTGCAAGACATGATGAGGAATCGGCTTGTATTCGCAAGTTACATAGAAATTATGTCAAAATATGCATATAAACTAAAATAATTAAATCAAACATGAACATTTTAATTAGTTATGTTAAAATTTTAAATTTAAACATGAACATATTTCTAAAACTAATTACATGATATATATAATCCATATAACCCATTTAAATTTGTATATATTTAAATATAACGCCTTTAACTCATTTAAATCTTTTAATATTTAAGAATAACAATATTAAAAATATTAAAATATGCAATGTTATACAATTTCTTCCAATTTAATTAATCGATTAATACATTATTTAATTTAATTTATAAATATTATATACAAATACTTTTATAATTTATTATATAAAAAATTAAACAAAGTTTAAATAGATTAATTTCAATTTATTTGTGTTAAATTTATATCATTTAAATGTACAGTGTCATAATTATCATTGCTAAGAGGAAAGAGAAAGGATGTGAGTATGAGCTTTACTTGGTATAAACGAATTTCATAAAATTTTATGAAATTTATTTGCAAATC
>CATIWM010027280.1:0-18590 GCA_949671775.1 Mallotus repandus | reverse complement strand
ATAATATATTTTAATTAATAATTTTATTTGTATTATAAAATATAATTAATTTAAGAGAAAATAGAATTTTTTTTTATATTTTATCTTAAATTAATTATATTTTGTTATAACAATTAAAATTATAATAAAAATATGTTAACTTATTTTATTTGTCAAATTTTTATTATAAAATAGCCTAACATAAAAAAATAATTTTTTAAAATTTTTCTAATTTAAATTTGATACTTGGATAAAAAATTTTAAAAATTTAACACAAATTATAATATTGAAAAAATTAAATGAGTTTTATCCTTATAAAAAATATTTTTTCATTTATGATATATTAATTAAAATTATATATTTAAAAATAATTAAAAAATATTTAATTAGTTTTATTTATCATTGTTGATGTAACTAATAATTTAATTAAAAAATATAGAATTTGATTGTAATTTTTTTTATAGGATTTAATTGAAAAATAATATAAGGATTTATAAAAGTAATGGTAATGTTATCCCTAACAAATAGAAAATAGAAGACATAACCCCTATTTTACCCCTGCACTTTTATTTTGGTCCGAATTTCTCTCTATACTTTTATTTGTGAACATTGAATTCTCACACTATTATTTTAGCATACATTGAGTCCTTAATTTGATGGTGTTTGAAATTACCGTCAAATTAAGGACTTAATGTATGGAAAAATAAAAATATGGAGACTTAATATATAGAAATAAAAATGTAGAAGCCAAATTCGAAAAAATAAAAATGCAGTAGGGGCCAAAATAGGGTTAAGCCAAAAAAGAAAGAAAGAGTAATAATAGCAATTGGAACTGATGAATAGGGAGATAGTAGTGGCCATAGAGGATTATGCCTGAAAATGACAAGGACATTAAAGGAAAGTTCTACTAACCACAAGTGTGGATAAACTAGGAAGAGTAGAAAGTAGGATATGCTAAGGAATTGTGCTTTGTTCCTTAATGGTGACAAAATACTATAATCTTTACATAATCTCATCTATAATCTTGATATTGATCGATTAATGAATGAAAAGAATTTATAATAAGAAGCCCTATCCATATCCATATCCATTTGGTGTGGTTGTGAAAGTTTTCAATATGCCACTTAAATACGGCTCCATAATTCTTTCCTTTCCAACTACTCCTAACATTTTCTTAAAAATGCAGCTCATATTCACACCTTATGAATTTATGTAACATAAAATTTACTCTTTTAAGGAAGTGTTTTTTAGTGGATTTTTTTTGAGAATATTATAAAATGGAGGTTTTGAATTTTACTGTCATTGGTTTATTGTTAATCATTATCTAAATTATTTAACTTCTCTATTAATTATTAAAAAAAAACTCACAACATTTTATATATTTAATGCAATGACACCAAAATCACTTTACTGCCATCAATTTATTGTTAATAATTATCTAAATTATTTAACTTCTCTGTTAATTATTACCCCAACAAAATGTGAGTCATCTTCTTCTATGACGGAGAAATAAACTGCTGAGAGTGGGTTATCTTCTTCTCTACTCGGAGAAATCAGATGCTGAGAAAAATTCATCTTGCTCTACCAAATTTCTTCCTCTTTACTATCACAACTATCATCATGTTTTTGATATAGATATAGCTTTCTTTCAGCTGGTCTAAAACTTGTATATTTTCCTCAAATATCACGCGAATTGCCCACTTCTTAATGCCATGACATTGAACTAGCACCTCAATTGAACTACATGTCTCTTCTGGATCAGAATCAACTTTGCCATAGAAGAAGATGCAAAGGTGTTTCTTTGCCAGCTTTTAATTTATAGAAGGTGTGAGTTTACGGAAAAAGCGAGAGATAAACTCATCTCCCCTCTTGAAATCAACAAAATAACTTGGTTCATCTCATAGTTACCTGGTACACGGTATATTTTGGTTCGTGGTATGGGTACTGGTACTTGGAACTCCAGTGTCAATATATACAATACTCTGGGGTAGGCTTAGCAAGTTCATTTTTTGGTACGTAGTACATCAAAGATATATTTTTGGATCGTTTAGTAAATAATAATGAGTTTTTTTTTTAATTTAGAATAATTACAACAAAAACTAAAAAAAAATCATACCTAGATATGTAATGATTGAACATAGTTTATAATTTAATATTAAACTTTGATGTTGTTTATAATTTATGATTTGGATACTTGGCTTCTCTATTGGTTGATTTGAAGCCCGTAAATCTTCACTCTCATTGGTTGAATCTTCAAGTGTTTCACCTACGTATGATTCATCATTTCTCATATGTAACTTTCTTTTATCAAATACCATTTTGAGGATTCTCCAATATTAATTTGCAATTTTGGTTAGATAGAAAGAGAGGGACTGCTCACTGTAGAAAAAAAGAAAGAATATATATAAATTATGAAGAGTTGGCAGAGCTGAATATTAACGTTTAGAACTTTGGTTTTTGGACTTTTTGATATTTGAGGAATTGTTATTAGTTAAGAATAGGAAAAGTTCTTTTTTGATTGGCTTATTTTTTCAGCCTTCATTACTTATTAATATTTTATTTTTTCAAAAAACTTGGTACTCCAATTTTAGAGATCTAGATCGAGTACCTAAGAGTTCTGGAACCCCAAAGTACCACATTTTGGTACTCAAGTACCAGATTATGGTACTTAGGGGGGGATGAGAGTACTCAGTAACTATGGTTCATCTTTCGTACTTTCAGATATAACTCCACATAAAGCAACACATACAATATTCCTCCATTTTGTATTTTCAAGTAGTTGTATCCTAATGTTAGAGGGATTCTCAATCTGATGGTTGAACCAAATAGGAATTTCCCTTCCAGGAAATTGCATGATGAACCCGTAGAAAAATAACCCATGAATTTCCTGTTCCTGTACCAAAAAAAAAGTTTGGTTTACAGACATTAGTTGATGTAAGGTTGGTATTTTTATGTAAATTATCCAAAACGCTTTCAAACTTATACTGATTTTTATAGCCACTGCCGATAATCCAGATAAAAAATAAGGTAACTTTTCAGCCATGCAAGCGCCGCACTAATGTTCCCTTGATGATCATTCAGGTTGGTGTAATTCCAAAATTGCACAGTAGCTTCATCAAAATTCAGATTTATAAAAGTCTTTGGAATGCTATCCTGATTTATAAAAGCATTTGGAAGTCTTTACAGTGACGTACAATTACTCACATCCAGAATTTTTTGAATTACAAGAAAGCTGGTCAGGAAAGTACTCAAGTTTCTTACAATTAGAAAAGTTAGCTCTCTATAGCCGAGAAAGTTTACTGATGCTTGAAGGTATGGTTATGAAATAATTTCTAGATAGATTAAGCTCCACCAATGAGGGGAAGTAGTTTATCTCATTGGGAAGTGCTCCTTCTAGAATATTACAGTTACTTAGATATATTTTTTTTAAGAAGGGTAGATCTGACAAAGAAGCAAACGCCATAACTATAGGATGTGGATTATTTCTCTTAGGAATAATTTTAGGGTGAGAGCTCAAGAACACAGAGAAAGAAACTAGAAAATAAGTTGAACTCACACACTTTTCATTAACAAAAGGTTGCTTTATATAGCAACAAGATTACAATAGTAAAATCATCAAACTAAAATTGACTACATGAGACCCATACTTCATTAGGTTACTAGTTCCTAGAAACAAGGATTATCACTACTTTTTAACTACTGAAATAAGACCATACCTACAGCCATACTACTGTATATTACCATAAAAAAATAAATAAAATAATTTTTCCCAAGTATCAGGCAAAGTCTCAACTTTGTCAACTCTCCTTTTTGAGACTTTGCTTTGAGACTCCAAACTTTGTTCTCAGCTTCTCAAAACATGATTTGGGTAAAGCTTTTGTGAAGAAAACAACAACTTATTGTTCTGACCTGCAATAAGTGAGACAAATCTCTTGTTCCCTTTCAACTTCTTTGAGAAAATGAAACTTGACCTCCTTGAATTTGGATTGGATATGTCTAAGAACATCTTTTGAGAGGTTAAAGCTTAAGTTACATATGCCATTTGTGGCTTGCCTTTAGAACTGAACTTTTGCAACTGAATATCTTCGTATTTCTTTGATTTTGGAGCATTTTCTATGCTTCTATGCTACCATTTTCTGAACTTAGGTGTTCTTTTTGTGGTATGAAAATTCTGAGAAGCAAATGAGCATTTTTCTTAAGTTGTTTTTCTCTCATGTGCTTGAAAACTCAAAGAATTTAGCTTGCCTGAAGTATCAATAGCAATTGCTTCTTGAATTTTGAACTAGAAGCTGAATTTGTTGAAAGAACTAATTCTGAAACTCCTCCTTTCTCTTGACTCTCTTGCTTTTCATTAATTTCAACATCCTTGGCTTTTTCAGAATTTAAACTTAGACTTTGTTAACCATCTTAACCTTAATTATCTTATCATTACTTTGATTGAAAATTATGCATGAATGATTCTTGAACATAATGCAATAACCTTTTTCAACCAACTAAGGTACACTAAGCAAGTTTTGTTGTAAAGATGGCATAAACAAAACATATGAAATTATTTTTGTACCTTGCTTTGTTTGAACAAATTCATGCCCTTTTCCTTCGACTTGAACTTGATCTCCATTGCCTAGCTTCACTTTAGTTCTGAAATTTTTGTCTAAATATATAAAAGAAGCTTCATCCTTAGCCATATGACTTATGCAGCCACTATCAACAAACCATACTTGACTTTCATTTTTTTGAGTGAAAATTTGAGTTGCCATAAACAAATGTTCTTCTTGTTCTTGTACCAAATTACTGGTATGCTGATTTGGAAAGTGCTCTTCAACATTGCATGCAATTTGGGGCTGTTGTTAGCCTTGTCTCTTTTGTTTGCAATACTTGATAACATACCCAAACTTCTTGCAATAATGACATAGAGCTTTCTTCCAATAGCTGCTCTCATGATGGTTAGTTTTTTGGCAATGGCTACAAGGTGGGAATTTTCCTTTCCCATGTTCTTTGCTTTCACTCTCCACTTACTTGCCTTTGTAGTTCTTGTCACCAAAAGTTCTTTTGTCATCTTTAGAGCATGATAATTTAGAATTATGCTTTACATGGAAAGCACCTTCAACCCATTCTTCATTTCTCCTGGAAGTTCTCTGCTCTTGAACTTGTAGCTTGCTGATTAGTTCAACAACAGTAAGCTTTTTGAGGTCATGTGATTCCTCAATAGCTAAGACCTTAGCTTCATACTTCTCCGAAAGGCTAATAAAAAATTTCTCAATAATTTTGTGCTCCTCAACCACTTCTCTAAACAATCTCATATGATTTACAAGCTCCATCACCTTAGAAGAATACTTTTTGATAGCTTCACCTTCTTTCATTTTTAAATTCTCATACTCTCTTTTAAGAGTGAGAAATCTAACTATATTCACTCTTTCACCCCCTTTATTCTCTTCTTTCAGCTTATCCCATACTTGTTTAGCTGATTCAAGAGCCATTATAGTGGTGAAAATACTGTCTGGTAGAGTTGAGTGAAGGACAGTAAGTGCCTTATCTTTTTTGAGCAGCTCTTCCTCATGTTGCTTCATTTGGGTAATGATTGGATTTTTCCTAAGAGGTGAAGGATCTCTGCCTATGACTACTGCTTCCCACAGGCCCAAAGCCTTTAGATATGACTTCATCTTGACCACCCAAATCTGATAATTCTTACTTGTAAACATAGGAACATAAGAGAAAGAAGTTTTTCCAAAAGCCATCTGTGTTTTTTGATAGTGTTTATACCTCACAAACACTTAACAAACTCAGCCTCATACCACTCACAACTCAGACACTTCACAGTCCCTTTAAGAACATGTAAAGCTATGATACCATTTGTTAGGGTGAGAGCTTAACAACATAGAGAAATAAACTACAAAATAAGTTGAACTCACACACTTTTCATTAACAAAAGGTTGCTTTATATAGCAATAGTATTACAATAGTAAAATCATCAAACTGACATCTACTACATCAGACCCATACTTCATTAGGTTACTAGTTCTTATAAATAAGTATGATCTTTACTTTTCAACTACTGAAGTAAGACCATACCTACAACCATACTACTATATATTACAACAAAAAATAAACAAAATAATTTTGCCCAAGTATCAGGCAAAGTCTCAGCTCTGTCAATAAATCAACCATTGGGATAGAAGGGAATCTTAATTTTTATTAGCTAATTCTACTCATTTTCTACCAACTTCAGAAGCATTAAACTTCTACAAACTTTTCATATCACCCATCTTCTCTGGAAGTTTCTTAAGTTTTAAGCAGCCGCACAATTTAAAAATCTTAAGGGAATTCAATTTGCAAATGTTGTCTGGAAGAGCCTTAAGTTTTTCACAGTTCTTCAGATTTAGATGGATAAGCTTGTTCAGAACTCTAATAGAATGGTGAACTTCCTATAGTCTTATACATCCTTTAAGACTCAATTCCTCAAGATTTAGGACCTCTATTAAATTTCTTGAGTTATTGAGATCAATAGTCTTCAAAAACTCCATCGCCTATTACAAACAACATACATATCAGACTGTTGTTGAGAGTCTAGCTAAATTAACCATTAAAAAGAGAAAGAACTTCCTTTTGTAGGTTTGCTCCATAGTTGTTCAATGTTGCTATATTGCAAATGGAGCTCAACGAGCCTGTAAGGTTGAAAAGTTATTGGAAAGGATTTAAAAGAAAATCCACACCATTCCATATACCTTAATTCATTGCAAAGATATTCAATGTCCTCCCATTAGAGGGACAAATATGGCAATATCAGCAATATCAACTCTTGCACCTCTGAGAAAACTTTAGCACTTAATTGTTCCCCTCCTTATTTCAATGAATTAAGAACTATAGCTTCCGCGTGTATCGTCTCCTGATTATTGGTAAAAACCATAGTTACCAAGTACGCAGTACATTTTGGTTCATGGTACGGGTACTGGTACTTGGAACTCCAGTATCAATATATACAATACTCTGGGTTAGGCTTAGTTGGTATGCTTTTTTGGTACGTGATATGTCAAATGTATATTTTTTGTTCGTTTAGCAAATAATAATGAGTTTTTTTAGTTTAGAATAACTACATCAAAAGCTAAAAAAAATCAGACCAATACATGTAATGATCAAACATAATTCATAAATTAATATTAAACTTTGACGTTGATTATGTATATTAAGAGTACAAAACATAACAATTTTAAATTTAGAGCAAAACAAAATATCAAGTCACTTAGAGATAAACATAATTTCTTTTATTTCTTCTTCCTTGACTTCTTATTCTCTCTTGCATTTGATGGTTTACTGATGCTGTCCTCTTTTTCTTTGGCCTTTGAGACTTCAACTTGATTATCATCATCATTTAAATCTAATGAGTTCCCTTTCATTTCTTCAAGCCCTTATTTTATTTATTGGCTTATTTTTTTTAGTCTTTATTACTTATTAATATTTTTTCCTTTAAAAAAATTGGTACTCTATTTTAGAGTTCCGGATCGAGTACTAAAGAGATCCGGAACTCAAAAGTACCATGTTTTAGTACTTGAGTACCAGATTGTGGTATTCAGGGGGGATGAGAGTACCCGGTAACTATGGTAAAAATAGTAAATCTTATGTACTAAACTCAAATTCCATATATCAGAACTGATAGTATAGTCTATAAATGCAAATTCGATATATTAAAACTGATAGTATAGTCTATAAATGCAACTTTCTTACCATCTCCTTAATTTGGACTTCATATAGATCCTTATAAAGCCATATCCTGCTATGTTTTCCTGGCTCCTTACGAGATTCTCTATGAATAATTTCTTGACCCATTTCTTGAATCAAATCATACATCCGCACAGTTTCGTATTCGATAGCTATGAGTGATTTATCAATAAGTTTGTCTATTCCATTATCTGGGAAAAGTCCAAAAATTTCTATATTTTTTCACATAACTAATCTCCCAGTCTTTGAAGAAACATGCAACATCTAGGAATACTTTTTAAGAGATTTCATCTAATCCATCATAACTTATTTGCAGCTTGCCCAAGAGTTTGCCATTTGGAATCTCTTTCAATTTATTTAGTGCACATTCCCATATTCTAACAGGTTTATCACATAATGATTTACCTAGAATAGTAAGGGAAAAAGGAAGGCCATCAAGATATTTTAAAACCTTCCTCGAAAGCTCCAAATATTCCCCCTCTGGATAATTATTTTTGAAGGCTTTTGAATAAAAAAGTTGAAGGGCTTCCTTTTAACTTCTCAACTCTATAAGTTTTTTCCACTCTATATAGGTCCAATAGATGTTTATATCTCACTGTTATAATGATTCTACTCCCTAAACCAAACCAACAATCATCCCTTTTTCCAATCAATTTTTGTAAATGCTCCAATTGATCAACATCAACATCATCAAGAATCACCAAAACCTTTTTTTGACCCAGCCTATTTCTTATCTTATCGGTTCCTCTTTGGACATCATACACTTTTATGTCACTTTCTCTTTCTGACAAGGTTGCAGATATAAGTTGTTTTTGTAAGGAAACTATACCATCTTTTTGGCAGCAGGATCCTCTAACATTTTCAAGAAAGTAACTACCTTCAAATTGACAAAGCAATTCCTTGAAAACAACCCAAGCAATAGTTGTTTTTCCTATCCCACCCATCCCCCATATCCCTACAATCCTAACTTTATCCAACTGTCCTAAATCTATATATGATCTCATTTTCTCCAATCGAGAATCCATTCCCATATAATCCTTTGCAATGCTATAATGACATGATCTTCTCAATTATCCAAGTATATTTTCAGTAATGTCCTCAATAACTTTCATTTCATCATCCCTGCCATGTGACAGCTGACTTCGAATCACCACAAGCATCAGTTTGGCACAAATAAAGCATTGTTAGTGTCAATTATTACATTATTTTTCTATTTATTTTCCCTAGGATTTATTACTATTTCTTTATATTTTATTTAGTTTATTATTTACAATTAGTGTTTTATTAGGATTAGCTTGATTTTATTTCCTTTTTAGTTTCCTAGTTAATTTATGCATTATTGGAATGTTTTTGTAGGAATTTTATTTTCCTAAAGAGTTTGGGATTCAAGCCAATAATTAAGGAGCTACTTTGGGAAGTTATTTTCCTAATTAGAAGAGGTTTTGAAGGAGAAAAATTACTATTTTGGTCCTTGGACGAATTTAGGGTATTTTTCTCCGAAAATGGAGAATTTTGGCTCTAGGATAGAAGAGAGCCATTAAGGTTGAAACACCATTGAAGAGGTTAACAAGGATTGAAGATTGAAGTGGCACTTAAATGAGTTTTATCTATTCTTCTTCTTCTTCTTCTTCATTCTCTTGTTATTTATTTTATGTTTGTAATTCTTTTCAAAGCCATGTTTGGCTAAACTCCTTTTAGGGTTTAGGCTAGGAGTAGCTATTCCATGATGTGATTGATCACAACGTTTTATTAATTTGATTTTTAGTTAATTCTATGAGTTGTACTCAATGTATGCTTTCATTCTTGGCCATCTTGTTTGCATGTTTATTGGTAGATTAACCAATGAGAGTTGGGGGAATTTATTAACTTAAGATTCACAGGATTTAGACCACTCGAGCATGAGAGTAGGCAGGGGTCTACGATGATAAATTAATTATTAAAGAACTTAATGAGTTTTGATTAAATTTTTAATCACAAGAGTAGGATAAACTTCAATATTAATATGCTTAATTGAACTCGAGATAGTCTTTATGTATTTTAGAACAATTACCCTTAACTTTGATCAATGTGCTTAATAATTATGTGTTCATGATTTGATTGGAATAGTGAAACTAAACCTAAGCTCTGTGTTTTAACTATTTAATTTTCTCTTAGTTTAATTTATTTAGATTAATTTTTTATTTGCTAAATTAATTTATTTGATTTTTTAGCTAAGAACATAAGTAGAAAAATTGGTATTCAATATATAATCCTCGTAGGAATGATATCTTTTGTATTACAATTCATGAACCGTGCGCTTGCAAGTTTTGAACACAATAAGTTTTTGGCGTAGTTGCCGAGGATTGCCAATATTGATATTAATTTAATTTTTACTTTTCTTAGACTAGCATTTTATTTTATTTATAATATTTAGAAGTAATTTTTCATGGATAATGGTATATTCCTTATCAATTTTTGAGGTCTAATACATGTGATCCTGTATATAATATAGAACATATGCCATTTAATTATTTTCTATCTTCTTTTCAGGTTTGTAATTGGTGTGGAGAGAACCACAATGGGGCGTATTGCCCATATTATTCATATTCACCTCTATAACCTAACTACAACCCATCTTAGAGCAGTTATATAGACCATACTTGGAGTTATCAACAAGAGGAGACAAAGAAAAATGAAGAACAATTATTGGAGATCAAGATGAATCAAATCATGTCTGAGATGGATGCATAAAAAGAAGCTCTTATGAGGCTCAAGTTACAAGCAGATCAAATTGCAGAAATTCAACATTCATGCTTCCAAAAACTTCAAATGTGTTCACCTATGAATTGCTTAATGCAACCAGCACAATGAGAAAGTGAATGGGATGATGTGAACATTTTAAGTCAAGTTGATGAAGTCACTTTTGAGTTGTGTCATAATGAGCAAGAAAATATGATCACCGAGGAAATTGAAGAAGTCTCCAAGTGTAAAAATCAATTTGTAGGCATCAAGGATGATGAGGTACAACATCAGTTAACTCAATTTAAAAATAAGTTGGATGGGAAAATCATAACAATTCATGAAGATACATGAGATGAAGAAGAGCCATCTACAAATACCAATGCATATGTTCCACAGCTTATAACAGTCATATATAAGGGATCCATGAAAAGTGTTGGACCATCTGAGAACGCACATCAGAAGCCTTACATTCTTCAAGTAATTCTAGAACCAAAGATTTGGTATGTGGAGTTCGCGCTTTACTACCAGACTATAAGGGAGCCTAGACAAAGAAAGGAAAAGAAGATGCTTCCAAGAATACTTCCACATGTTCGGTTACACCTGCAATATTTCATATTTAGGGGTCAAGCTAATGACCTTAAATTAGCGCTCTTGGGAGGCAACCCGAATTTATTTTATTTATATTTATTTGCATATTTTTATTTTATTATTATTTTTAGTTCTAATAGTTTTTTTGGTGCTTTAATTTATTCTGTAGGTTTTGAAGTTGTCATGGCAGATTTTAAATATTAAAATTCATTTTGAGTGATAGAAAAAAAGAAAAAAAAGTGTGCAACAGGCCTTGGGTTGGCGCCACAGCTGTGTCACAGTTGTGCCCCAAACCGTGCAGTATTCTGTCAAAGTAAATTTTTTTTGGTGACACAACCATGTGGAGGCCGTGTCCATAACCATGTTGTGGACTGTGAAATTCAAGGTTTTATATCAAAAATTGTAAGTACCCAATTTTTGGGATGACTAGAGTATGGATGCGAAAGAGGACTCCGAAGATGAAAATTTGTTGCAAATAGGTCTCTAGTATTTGATTTTCGGATCCCAAGGCTTGATTGCATTTTTTTATGGACTAAATTGAAACGTCTCTTTTTCTTCAGGAGTTTTTTGTAATTAAATTTTAAAAAAATCGGAAGAATGAATTTCCGATCGGAAATCCAGAATTCCAGATTGCCGATCGGTAATCCATAATCTCGGTCGAAATTATACTATCCCGATGTGTGAAAATTTGATTTTTTTAATTTTTATTTATTTTTCTTAAATTTTGATTTGCCAAAAAATTAATTTAAAAAATAAATAAATAAATTTCCTTGTCAATATTTCCGAACAATAAAGATAGAGTTTTATTTTATTAGTTGGGATAATGACCTAATCGAAATTAATCTAGTCTATCTACTGAGAATTAAAAAGGGAAGAAATAGAAGGAAAGTGGGGGATGAAAAAACAGAGAGAAAAAAGGACAAAAAAAAAAAGAAAAGAAGAGAGACAGAGAAAAAAAGAGAACAAAAAAAAAAGAAGGTTTTCTTTCCTGGAAAAAGCTTCTGCGTGAACCTTTATTTGAATAAAAAAAACTTTTCTTTTTCTCTGAGGGGGATTAAGGATTTTCTTTCAGAAAAGTAATCAAAGTCTGGAATTAAGAAGATCAATACTGCAAATATATTCAAATGGTGAATCAAACAAAGTCTCTGAGGAGCTAATCAATATTGCATCTCTGCATTTCATCTCTTTTCTTTTTTATTTTATTTATTTTCATTTGGTTTTTTTTCTATTCATTTTTCTTATTTTTATTCTAATAATTTTTTTTTATCATTTTTTTTGTTTCTTCAATGATGATGGTAGAACATTCTATGCCATGGAAATGAAATTGAGCGGATTAAATCTATGAAGGTCCATGGAATATCATGGATTAATCCATGTTAAAATCACATAGTTTTAGGTTTATTTTATTTTCTATGTTTTAATGGTATTTGCATTGTGTATTCATTTTTGATTTTTTTGGGCATGTAACTAATATTGTATGTAGGGATTGTAATAGCCCCAGTAGAGGAAAAATAGTGGAATTTTAATTTTCTGTATTTTAAAATCAATTAGTAAATTAGGTCTATTTGGTAAAACCCTAATTAAAATCAATGGTGGCTTTATATTAATTTAGGTTGTATGTAATTAAAATTATGGTTAGAAATATCACAGAATGTTTGTTTTTGATTTGTTATTTTTATTTTTATTATTTTGGGCTTATTTGTTATTTTGATTCGGTTTGGGCCTTAAGCCCATGTGTAGGTCTAACTCACTAATAAAATAGGCCTTTAAAATTAAATTTAGGTTTAATTAACTTTAAAATCAACTTAGGCCCATTTAGGTTAATTTAGATTTTATGCACATTTTTTTAGTTAAATAAAATTAACTTAGACTTAACTCAGCCCATTAATAAAGCCTTCTTCATAATTTGTAGACTTAGGATCATTTCATTTAATTAAAATTGATTAGAATTAAGCCCACTAATTCATTTTTTTTCTTTTAAAATTTAATAGACTTAGGCTCATTTTCTTTAGAATTAAAATAATAGATTTAAGTTCACTAATATATTAAAATATAGGCCCACTTTTAGTTCTATTTCACTTGTAAATAAAAAGTGTAGATTTAGTTAACTTAAATTAAAATCAAATGTAGTTTAGATTTAGGGACATTACGCTTTGAATGCATTTGTTATGTGTTTTTTCATGAATTGGTTGCCTTAGGTTTAGATGGATGTTCAATTAGGGTTTAATGAAATTGCATATAATTAGGGAATAAGATAGTAATTAATGAGATAATTCTAAATGAACACAAGACTAAAAGAAGTTGGTATTCCGCATCCAAAACTCCTGGCTGTGGTGCTAGCTTGTATTAGAGAATCGAGTTACCACCACTTTCAATTTGTCCCAGTTATTACCCTGGGTGGCGACTCCTCATCTCCACGCCGTGTCTTTGTGACAGTGGTTAGTGTATTCCCTAGAGCCCTGAGCTCAAACAGTGTTGCGGTTGCAATAAAATTGGGCGCGCTCTAAACCCCTCCGTTTACAGGAGCTAAAATTTTTAAATGCTCCTTCTACTCCAATGCTCTTTTTAGAGTAAGAGTATCCAAAGGACATTTTTTGGAGGTATCCACACTAAGTAACACAAGAAAGGTGGGGGATACTGAGATTTGGAAGATTTTGATTGAATAATTTTTTTTTTTAAAAAAAACCTTGCATGTGCTGAATTTTAACTCTCTAATTGTTGGAATGATTCCTACTTACTTCCAGTTTTCTTGGGTGTCAATCGTTTGCTTTCATGATTTCAATGGAAAAGTATGCTCTTCACACGGTAACAATGCATTCTTGACCTCAGGTTACTATTTTAATTTTGAGTTTTTAAGCTTTTTATTAAAGGAAGATTGAGATAGTTAGTCAAGTTAAAGTTATTTAATGAACATGATTCTTTAGGCGAATTTGTGTTTTCGAGCTTTGCTTGAGGACAAGCAAACGTTTACGTGTGGGGAAATTTTAATGAGTGTGAGAAATGCATTATTTTAAGCACTCAATGTATTAGGATTAGATGTCATTTCAGTTGCATTTGTGTTTCTTTTGTTGAGCTTTTGTTTAGTTTAAGTATTTGTGTGCATGGTTTGTGTGTTTGTTTATTTTCAGTATTATTTAGTTTATTTTTGGTTATTTTTGTGCATTGAGGTAGTCAAAGAATAGTAAAGGAAAGTTGCATGGAGCTCATGAACGTGTTAGAAGAGTCAAAGGAGCAAGCAATGGAGTATTTAAGCCTGATTGAAGTGAATTATAGAAAAAGAGTTGTGCACGGCCATGCGCAAAATACACACGGTCGTGCAACCTGCTGACAGCAATGTTGAAATTCGAGTTTAATTGCTGATTTTAGGGGATATGATTGGGATTTCATAAGGAAACAAATCAAGGGGATGGAGGCTAGGGTTTTATGTGTGTGTAACCCCTAGAAATAAAAGATGATGTCATTTTTCTAAGTTTTTACATTACATTTTCTTTTTATGATTTTTGCGGAGGACAAAGACTAGTTCTTATTTTTATATTGGTTTGGAGATTGAGCATAAGGATTGGAGAACAATAAGCCTTCTATTCAAAAGGGGATTTTTTAAATAATTGCTACTGTTCATTTTTCTATTTTGAATTAATAATGATGTTTATTTTCTTCTATTCTTCATCTTTGTCTCTTATCATTAACATGAGTGGCTAAGTTCTTTGTTAGGGTTCTTGTTTCAATTCAACCATGTGAATATTGCAATTAAACCTAAGCTATTAATCTAAATCCTTTAGTTGTTGTTGAACTTAATTTCTTCATAGGATTGATCACCCTTTGATTGAATGTACACAATGAAACTTGATCGAGAGATAGTTTGCATCGGATATAAACAATAACCTATTAGATGCTTTCTTAGTTGAGAGACATTTAAGTAACTAATATTGATTAAGGGTTAGTGCTTAAACCGGGTTAATCGAACACTTAGTAAGTGAGAGCTATAAATCTAAGATGTCAACCTATTTGGTTAATTGTAGGGTTGTCCAAGAGAAAAGCCTATGATTCCTTAGAAACCTTTAAATTGGATTAAGGTTAGGCTTGGTTTAGGGATTAATTGATCTTAAGAAATGGTTGAATTGGTAATAAGAACCCTAGCTCTTTAAATTGATTGTTATTTAATTCAGATTTCTTTTGTTTTAATTTTAATTTAATTCATAATACCCATTTTTCGTTGTTTAAACAAGCAAACACAATTAGTTTTACAGTACTCGATTTGCAATCTCTGTGGGATGATATTTATTTATTACTTGTACGATTCCGTGTACTTACAGATAAGCAATCATTATTTTATCAATTCTTAATAGCTCTAAACATATACAATAGAGATTAATAGGTGCTTAGTCCCTAATTTCTGCGAAGACGATACTTTACTTATCATTATATTATTTGTTCGACCCGTGCACTTGTGGTCATCAACAATTGGTTATTCAGAAAAAAAATAATTTTTTAATTTATTGAAGGCTTACTACTCTAATATTTGTGATATACAACAAAATATAGTTCGAATCGAAACATTTCCTATAATTTCCACACTAATCAATTGTGAGATATATAATTTTTTAATATTTGGAAATATTTGATAGATTTAATTAAGGAAAAATTTCAATCACCCCCTAAAATTTGTTCGAATTTACTAGTTTATCCATACATTTTCAAAAGTCAACTAATTGTCTCTTTAGTTTTATTTTATTAACTATTTCTCCTTCTGCTAATTAAATACCTTTTCATGTTTACAATAAAAATATCAAATCTGATGGGGTATTTAGTTAATAGAAGAGAAAATTAGCTAATAAAATTAAATATGAAGGGATTATTAGTTGAATTTTAAAAATATAAAAATAGATTAGTGGGTTTGGCCAAATCTCAGGGTGATTGTAATTTTCCCTTTAATCAATGTAGGTAGGAGTAAAACACCCCAATTTATGATCAATAACACTTTCAAATTTCTAATTAATTAAGTTTGGAAATTTGTAAAAGGGTGAAAATGGTTTCCATTCCTAGATTAAGGCAATTTAATGAAAATTTTACCCTAACAAAATTTATTTATTTATTTATAATTTAGGCATCATTGACTTCTTTCATGAAAAATTAGCGTATGGAAATATACTTATGATCTAACGCAGCTAATACATATTTTTCATTTATTGATGATTTAATATTAGGAATAACTCATATTTTATCCCTCACACTTTTATTTTTTTTCTTGATTTACTCATTTTTATTTTTATAGATTGAATATTTGCATTTTTATTTTTTCTTGATTTACTCCCTATATTTTTATTTTTGTTCTCATTAACCCCTTATACTTTTATTTTTGTGAACATTAAGTTCTTTTACTTTTATTTTAGCAAGATTAACCCATTCAATAAATATAATTCTAAAATTTTCTTTAATTATGTTATAATTTAATTACTTATATTTTATTTTTAATATAAAAATTATAAAAATACTATTAAATGCCAAATACTCTTATGAAAATTAAATTTAAATTAAATAATTGTAATTTATTGGTTAACAAAAATTTTACCTAATATTATAAAAATAAAAACTTAAGCAATATTCTACTAAATTTTATTTTAGTTTATTCTAAATAAATAATCTAATAGAATTTTTGTTAGACACAATTTTTGTTAAATAAAATACAATTTTTTTGGATACTAAATAAATTTAGAAGAATTTTGCTCAAGTTTTTATTTTTATAATATTAAATAAAATTTTTGTTAACTAACAAATTATAATTATATATTTTACATTTAATTTTCATAAGAGTATTTGGCATTTAAAATTATTTTTATAATGGTTATATTTAAAATAAAATATAAATAATTAAATTATAACATAGTTGATGAAAATTTTCAGAATTATATTTATTGAAGGGGTTAATAAAAGTATAAGAGTTTAATGTGAACAAAAATAAAAGTGCGAGGATTAAATCTATATAAATAAAAGTGACGGAGGTAAATTGAGAAAAAAATATAAATACAGGGACAAAATATGAGTTATTCCTTAATATTATCATTATTTTTTTCCAAAAAAACCTTATGATTATTTTTAATGAGAACCTTCATGAATAAATAGCCTAAAAGTAATGTGAAAGGACCTTGACCAATGTAAGACTTAGAGATACCAGGTAGGCAAACCAGCCAACCATATTCCATACAATTGGTCATTGCATAAGAATTTTTTTTTTTAACATCAAAATGAAATTTTTTTTAACCTCATGAAAAGTGAAATTTTAATGTATTTAATTAAAAATTTAACTTAAAAAGTACAATTTTTTTAATGATCATATTCGAAATTCAGTTATCAAAAAGACTTTGAATAATCTGAATCAAATTGAATAAACACCTATAAAAAAATAAACTCCGTTTTAGTATCTACGAAATATAATATATAAAATATAAATGTCCTTTCTAAATTCAAAAAATATTAGAGATATCTTTCGCTTTCCTTAGTTCACTTTCCTCCATGCAAGCTCAATTTTTTTTTTCCCGCTAGGCAAACTATTTCATTAACTAAAATTTAGAGCTAACGGTAAACATGTGCAGCTTGTGATAGGATTTTTCAAGCTATCACAATAAAATGGGTTTGTTAGGTCATCTCTAGACCTAGGTCTAGCCACATGCCGGTTTGAGTTTGAAATCAGTCTAATCAAATTCAGGATCAGAACTGGTCAAATTTAAAATCAATTTCATCTCCCTTGATACAATAAATTGGTAGTTCTAATTTTGAATTGTGCAAAAAAAAAAGGGCCTTTTAATTAATAGCCATTGCAAGATGCAACGGCCTTGCCCCAGACTGAGTGGGTCTTGCTTGATCCATTGAATGATGAAAATTTTATAAAAATGTTCATTTTTTGGATCTTGTTTTCAACAAAATATTCATTTTTTATAAAATATTATATATGTACCTAATTTTTATCAAAAATTACAATTGTGTCTTTTTTATCTTCCATCATTTCCGTTCATCATTTTGCATTTTCTTCTTTCTTGTTCTTCCTTTTTTTTCGGTTTTTTCTATTTTTTCTTAGAATTCATTCCTTTTTGTGATTCACCTTATATTATAGTCCAATATAAAAAAATCATGATCTCTTTCTCCATTTTTTTAATCTAAAAACTGTCCAATTTTCACTCTTACAACGACACATAAACATCAGAATCACAGCCATTTCCGAGAGGGGGTTAGACAATCTTTGATGGGCTTTAACCTTGTTATTGTTCATCAATGGGCAAATCCTTCTTCATCTTGTTCTTTTCACCAACCCATCGTGCTAACTGTTTTCTTCTTTTTTTTTATTCTTCACTGTTTGCCCATTACTGGGCTCGACCTTGTCCTTATCCTCCTTCACTCTCTTTTATAGCTTTCACTTCCCTTGCCGGCTCTTCCGGGCAAATTAGCTTCATTCATTTTTTTTATCTTTTTTCTTTGTCAGATAATCTTGATACCCTGTTCTCAAAATTCTGTCTTTTTGGTGTCAACTTTGAATATCCAATAAAGCAAGAGTCAATAAATATATACTGTTGAGATAATATTGTATCACTTGTTGT
>CATIWM010027236.1:0-15080 GCA_949671775.1 Mallotus repandus | reverse complement strand
TCATTTAAGCTTAAAAACAGTAGATAAAATTATTATTCATATATTTTTTCCAGAATTTACTAATAATTAGCTAAAAATAGAAAATAATTCATAAAAATTATTTTAATACTACTTATTTCTCAAAACTATCCAAAACGTAATAATTATCAATAATTTCAACTAAAATATAAAAATTACTCATTTATACTAATTTTTCCAAAAATTCATTTTTTAACATAAACCTTCGAAAATTCATAATAAAAATTCTACACATAATTTCACAAAACTTCCTTCATAAAGTTTAATCTAAATAATATATAGAATTTATTAAAAATATAAAAATTTTCCGACCCGGGACTATCCAGAACAGTACCGTGAACAGTAACTCTGAACCCGAAAAATTCAAAATTTTCAGAAAAATAAATAAAAATTATATTTAGATAGCTCATAATCTCTACAACAATTAATCTTAAATCAAATATATCAAATAAAATAAAATTCGAGCTCAAATTAACCAAAAACTCAAAACATTAAAAATCAAATTATACAAAAATGAAGTAGTTATCGGAGTCGAAACTTGAAACGATTTGAAGATTTGAGAAGCCCAAAGGATGAGCTTCCTATAGAGACCAACGTCGCCGGCTAAGGTGGCCAGAATCGTCGCCAGTGAGAGAAAGAATTTTTCGGCCAAAAGAAGAAACCGTGAGGAAGAATGAGAGAGAGACTTCACAGGATCTGAGGAGGATGTCGACTGGTGTTGCTGGCAGTCTGGCATGGCGGATGAGCAAACGTGGGTGGCGGTGGTTAACAATGATGGTGGTGGCTGCGTCGATGTTTAACAAGAATGAAGAAAAGAAATAAAAGAATAAGGAAAGGAAGAAGAAAAAGATTGGGGGGGGGGGGGGGGGGGTTAAAGTGTATTAAAATACACTAAGTCAATAATATCAAAGTAATATTCGACACAAGAAATTCAAATTTAATTTCACTAATAATCAAATATCAT
Organism: Mallotus repandus; assembly: GCA_949671775.1. Taxonomy (NCBI): domain Eukaryota; kingdom Viridiplantae; phylum Streptophyta; class Magnoliopsida; order Malpighiales; family Euphorbiaceae; genus Mallotus; species Mallotus repandus. The sequence continues at coordinate 14,098 of CATIWM010027236.1, read as the reverse complement.
AAATTAAATTAAATTAAATAATTATTAACACTACAAATTCCAGAATTTAATTTTATAAATTATAAAAATTCGGGTTATAAGAATGTGCCCCAAGAATTTTATGGTGGTTTACCCGAAGGCACATTTCTCCCGCTTCATATACAACTAGTTCTACCTCAATCTTTCAAAGACTAGGCAGAGATGCTCTTTATGTTCTGCTAAGGTAGCGCTGTAAACCATAATGTCATCCAGGTATACCACCACAAACTTAACCAAGTAATCATGAAACACCTAGTTCATAAGAGTACAAAAAGTAGCAGGAGCATTGGTTAGTCCGAAAGGCATAATAAGAAATTCATATGCACCATACTGAGTTACACATGCAATTTTCAATTCATCCCCTTCCGCAATACGAACTTTATGATACCCGGATCTCAGATCCAACTTGTTAAAGTACTTGGCCTATCCCAATTGATCAAAGAGATCGGCTATAAGTGGGATAGGATATTTGTTCCTTACAGTGATTTTACTCAAAGCTTGATAATTAACACACAACTACAAACTCCCATCCTGTTTATTTTGGAAATGCATCGGAGCACCAAAGGGGGCCTTGGAGGGATGGATGAAGCCTGCTTCAAGTAATTCATATAGCTGCTTCCTCAGCTCAGCTAGTTTTGGAGGAGCCATTCTATAAGGGGCTCTTATAGGAGGCTTTGTCCCTGGGAGCGATTCTATTTCGTGATCAATTCCCCTTCTCGGAGGCAGAGTTTGCAGTAGCTTGTTAGGCATCACATCACCATATTCAACTAATATTGCCTTTAGTTGCTCTGGAATCTCCTTATCCAGTTGGCTCTCTATCCCAACAGAATTACTATGTGTGTTTTCTCACCTTTCCTTATCCCCTTCTTAAACTGTATGGCTGATAACATCTTTTTTTCACAAATCGGGCTTACCGTAATAGGGATTACACACGGGCTTTCTCCCATCATCAACAGGAAATTGGTTGAGGGAATGGGGAAATTTCTAGTTTGATCCAAGAAATCCAGCCCTATGACAACATCAAAGTCATCCATTGGAGCTATTATGAATAACACATTCCCGCTCCATAATCTCGAGCTACGCCAACAGTTTCTCTAGGTTGCGAGTTCACAGATTTCATTTTCCCCACATCCTTCTCCACTTTGAGCCCTAGTCGGGTGGCCACTTTATCTGTTATAAAGTTTTCTATAGCTCTCACATCTATGAGAGTTTGAATAACTTTCCCCTGTACTGTGAAGTCAACATACATTAAGCCCCTAGTTCTTTTTGCCTTTGGTTGTTCCATCTATCTTTCCAAGGCATTCAAGAATCTAAGAGCTCCCATCATGGCTAGTTCCTCTTCCTCTTTCTCCTGAGGACTTTCTTTCATTTCTTCCCATTGTAAGGCCCTGATGACATTCAAAGTTGGTCGTTGAGGGAATTTTACCACTCGGTAAGGTCCATTGCACAAAAAACACTTAATACTTGGGATGCCTTTCCCTATAGGCTTTTCAAAACTTGAGGGCTTTGTTTTCTACTGCCCAAGATTTCTATCATAAAAGTTAGAGTAATTTCTATCTCCCCTTCTTGTATTATTAAATCTCTTTTCCATCCCCCTAAAATTTCAGTTTCTACGCTCTGAATTCCCATGTCATTATAAATCTCCTTGGAAATTTCTTAGCCATTTGGTAGTATGGCTATCTCCCTCCATAAATGAGTTGAACTTTCTTTTGCTGCCACTCTCCGCGTAGTCATCTAGACTTTCGGTCACTGAGATTGCAGTCGTAATGTCTTTTACCCCTTGCCTTTGAAGCTCTTTCTTGGCCCAAGGTTTCAAATAAGTCATGAAACGATGCACTTTGTCTACCTCAACCATATCTGGTATATTGAGAATCAGTGCCGAAAATTGCCTGACATAGTCTCAAATAGAACTTGTATGTTTCAATTCATCTAACTTAGCACAGGTGTTAAATCCCACATTTTCAAGGTAGAATTGTGCTCTTAGTTCTTGTTTAAAATTATCCCAACCATCCACAAGAAACCTGCCTGCCCTTATTTCCTCCACTTTAGTTTGCCACCAAAGTTTGGTATTGTCAGCAAGGTACATGGGAGCAAGCCTTAATCGCTATTCATCAGAATCTATTTTCATTACCTCAAAATAAAGTTCCATGTCGAATAAGAAATTATCAATGATGTTCGAATATCGAGCCCCTTTAAATGGGGTTGGTTCAGGAATCTTAGTTCTTCCCATGGGCATAGCTCCCAAGCTACCAGTATTAGTCAACCCTTTAAGCTTTCCATGAGCTATTTATAACTCTAGACATAAGGATTGGAAAGCTTCCTTGGTGTCCTCACTCAAAGCATCGAGACCTTCACCAAGGCTCTTTTGATTTTCAAGAATATCACCAGGTGATTTCTCAAGGGTCTCCACTCAAGACACCAGGCTCTCTAACAGGTTTTTCAACACATCAATATTATCACTCCCCGAAGGGTCTACGCGAGGGGGTACCTTAAGCTCTATTAGCCACCCCTCAAGATAAAATAATTTAGCCAACACTGGCTTGAGAGTCTCTACTCTCTTTATAATTTCCTCAATAACATCCGCTTTTGCTACCATAGCATTACGCAGTTCAATTTTATTTTGTACATTCTTTAGTGGCCGCACTTAGGTTATTGCAACCTCAAGTGCCTCCACCCTTTTCTCTAGCTCCTCAATGCATGCCTTTTTAGTAGTTTTTGCTTTGGCCACCGCACCATTGTTGAAGAGTAGAGAAAGCTCTGATACCAAATGTCACGGGCCCACAAAAGCTTCATAAAAGGGACTGTGTGGCGCTTGTCTAGAACATCTTCTAATAAGCCAACCTCAAGGACAGATTAGTAATTCTGTAAGGCACAAGGAAAAATAGATTGGTATCCGAGTCAAGACCTACAAAGCCAGCACAGTAGCCCAATGGGCAAGAACAAGGCAATAAACACAATTGACAAGGCACACGATGTTAATATAATGGGGCTACTTTTGTTATTCATCATAGAAAGCAATACATCGATTCAGACACTATGCTCCCCAAGGTGTAGGCAGGGGGGGAACCTACATAAGAGAAGTGCACACACCCATAGGCCTTTAATGACTAGTCACTCCCCCATAAAGAGCATAAGGAGCACAATAGGGTTTAGTAGGAGGAGACATCATAATGTTCCACCCATCATACCCCTGGAATTACATAAAATAAAATAAATATGAAATATCTAAAATATCCCTATGATTATAAAATGCCACCCCCTGACACATAACTGTATTGAAAAACACAACATAATTAAGCATGAATTACTAATGTGCTCAGATAAGGGAAATATCTCTAAATGAATATCTTTAGTTAGTAAATATGAAAGTTTTAAGAGGAGGATGATCAAGAATAAAGATCTTTCCATCAACTGCAAAATTTGCCAATTCATGAGCTTAGCTGTTGCAGCTGTAATAATAATAATAATAATCTAAATCACCTCTCTATTTATTCTCTACACAATTCATTTACTTATTACTAATCACTATAATTATATTTCTAAATTCCATATCCCATGCTACATGCAACCAAAAGAAATTTCATATAAGACCAGCTACAAAAGCAAGAGAGCAATTGAACAGATTCAGAGTAAAGCTACTGCATTAATTACGTTAGAAAAATAATTTTTTAATACAAAATAACAATAATGTAAGATTGAATAAGATTTTATGGTGATAAACATTGTTGTTAAGAAAACTATATCCCACTATTGGTAATCTCTTCCTAATTAACAAAGTCTAATGAAAATTTAAGATTATTGTTGTGTAATTTATCACATGTTTTTTAGTTGAATTTTAATAATTTTGAATAAATAATTAACTATATTTGGGTAAAAATTAGGTTTATTTAGGATTTATTTTTGTTTATAGCTTTATTTAGGATTTTATTATCTTGAGATGAATTTCTATCAAATTAGGAGTTTTTATTAAATATTAATAAATATTTCTCTTTTTGTAGGTAAATCCAGAAAAGAACTCCAAAATAATCAAGGACTGGTGCAACGTGGGCTATGTCATAGCGTGCTTTGTTGTGTTCAAAACCCGCAAGCGCACGAATCATAAATTGTAGTACAAAAGATATCGTTCCTACGAGAATTGTATATTGAGCACTAATATTTTTACTTATGATCTTAGCTAGCAAATCAAATAAAAGTGATTTAGAAAATAAAATATAAATCAAAATAAATTAAACTAAGAGAAAATCAAATAGTTAAAAAACAGAGCTTAGGTTTAGTTTCACTATTCCAATCAAATCATGAACACATAATTATTAAACACCTTGATCAAAATTAAGGGTAATTGTTCTCAAATACCTAAAGACTCTCTCAAGTTCAATTAAGCATGTTAAGATTAAAGTTTAACCTACTCTCATGATTAAGAAGTTAATCAAAACTCATTAAGTTCCTTAACAATTAATTTACCACCGCAGACCCCTACCTACTATCATGGTTCCCCGTAGAGTTCACCTACTCTCGTGGTCAAGTGGTCGAAGTCCTATGAGTCTTATGCTAATAAATTCCCCTAACTCTCATTAGTAAATTTACCCATAAACATGTAGATAAGTTGGCCAAGAATGAAAGTATACAATAAGTGCAACTCATAGAATTAACTGAAAATCAAATTAATAAAAGACTTATGTTCAATTAAATATTCGAATAGCTACTCCTAACCTAAACCCTAAAAGGATTTTAGCGAAATATAGCTTTAAAAAGAATTACAAACATAAAATATATAACAAGAGAATGAAGAAGAAGAATAATAGATCAAACTCGTTTAAGCACCGCTTCAATCTTCAAACCCTTGTCCCCTTCTTAAGCTCTTGTTTGTGGCTTTAAGGATTGCTCCTCGAATGAATTGAATAGCTCCTCTAAATCCCCTTTTATAGAAAAGCTTGGTAGAAAACCTGATTGCCCTTAAATTCCCAATATCCTTTTTCAAATAGGAAAACTTCTTTTTCTCTGACATGATATCGACACCACTATGTCGAAGTGGTGTCAGGCATTGAGTCAAAATTTCAGACCCTTACATCGGTTGCACACCTTCAGTGTTGAAGTAGTGTTGCATTGAAGCTAGGATTCCAGAACGTCTCACCGGTTTCGCACCTCTAGTGTTGAAGTGGTGTTTGTACAAGTCCTTGACTTTTTTGGAATTCCTTTTAAGCTTTCCTACAAAAAGGGAAACATTAATAAGTACTTAAATATAAACTCCTAATTTGACTAAAATTAATCCAAAAACAATAAAATGGTAAATAAAACGCTAAACTAAAAGTATTTCCTAATTAACCTAAAATCTACCTAATTAACATTATTTATTAATTCAAAAGTCATTAAAATTCAACTCGGAAAATATGTAAATATTACACACATCATGCTTATGCCCATATCCTATTTTGGAAGCTGAATTAATACAGCAGGGCTTGCGCCACGGCCTGCTAGAATTCGTGTCTCCTTCTGGACTTAAAGAAGTTGCAACATGAAATGGCACATGCCACGCTGGAAGCCATTTCCTCTACTGTGCAGATTAAAGAAATCATGAGAAGGTTAGCATAGGATCACACATGCCATGATGTAAACCATGCCGCAGAATCAATTACATGACACCATATTCAACACGCCATAATGGAAGCCATGTCAAGCATAGAAAATTTCCTTTTCAGTAAAAGTTGAAGAATTCAAGTGCAACTAAGTTTTCCAATAGACTTTTTCTATAAAAAGGGATACAAGAGAGCTATTGAGAGGAATTGAGGGGATTAGACATAAAAAAAAATACAAATAAGAGCTCAAAAAGTAGAACAAGGGTTTGAAGACTGAAGCGCACTTAAACGAGTTTTATCTATTCTTCTTCTTCATTATTTTATTATTTATTTTATGTTAGTAATTCTTTTTAAAGCCATGTTTGGCTAAATTGTATTTTAGAGTTTGGTTTTGGAGTAGCTAGTTAGACTTATTGGGATTTTTATTTCTTATTAATGATTTGATTTTCAATCAATTTTATGAGTTGTGCTTAATGTCTTGTGTTCAATTAAGGGCCCAATTATTTGCATGTTTATGGGTAGATTGCTATCAATGAAAGTTGAGTAATTTACTAGCTTCTAACTTATAAGACTTAGGAACCTCGATCACGAAAGTAGATGAATTCTTCGGGGATCAATAAATTGCAAAGGAACCTAATGAGCCCTAATTAATTGACTTGACCATGAAAATAAGCGGTAATTAGTTTTGGCATGCTTAGATGATCTCGAAAGAGACTCTAGGTAATTTGAGTAGTTTACCCTTGATTGTGATTAATGAAATAGTTGAATTTAATTTCGTAATTCAAGTCTTAACTAGTGAAACAAACCCAATCTCTAGTTTATCCCCATTGATTTAATTAGATTAATTAGAGTAGATAGTTTATTTTAATTTATTTAATTCTTGCAATTTAATTTGATTTGTGCTAGCTAGGGAGAATCGATTGACAGTTGATACTTAGTACCCTTTCTTTGTGGGAAGGATACTCTACTCATCATTTTATTACTTGCCACGTTCCGTACACTTATGGTGTTGTGTTAACAAGTTTTTGGTGCCATCGTCGGGGAAAGGCGTTGGTAATATTAACATGTTTTTGTTTTCATTAGACTAGCATATAATTCATTATGGATAATAATGAATTTTCTTATCAATTTTTGAGATATAATGCATGTGATCCTATATATAATTTAGAACATATGCAATTTAATCATTTTCATCTTATTTTCAGGTTTGTAATTGGTGTGGAGAGAACTACCATGGGGTAAATTGCCCATATTATTCATATTCACCTCCATCACCTTATTACAACCCATCTTGGAGCAGTTGTATGGATCACACTTGGAGTTATCAACAAGAACCAAAGTCCAATCTTGAGGCAGCGTTTGAAAATTTCATTCAAACAATAAAGAAGATCAAAGAACAATACTTGGAGGATAAGTTAAAGCAATCCATTCAAGCATAAACTGAGGCAAATCAAAGATATAAGGAGAGTCTAAGGCAACATAATGAGACATTCAGGCAAATCAATTCAAAATTAGATCAAATTCAAGAAAGTCAACATTCATGCTTCAAAAAATTTCAAATGTGTGCACCCATAAATTGCTCCACCAACCAGCATAAGGAGAAAGTATATGGGATGATGAGAGCACTTTGAGTCAAGATGATGAAGTCACCTTTGAGTTATGCCATGATGAGCAACAAGATATGATCATTGAGGAAATTGAAGAAATCTCTAAGTGTAAGAATCAGTCTGTTGACATCAAGGATGACGAGGTACAAAGTTACTTAACTCAATTTCAAGATGAGTTGGATGAGCAAAATATAACAATCCTTGAAGCTACATGGGATGAAGATGAAGAAGAGCTATCAATAAGTAACAACGCATATGTTCCATAGCCTATTATAATCATATATGAGGAATCCATAAAAAGTGTTGGACTGTTTGAGAACCTACATGAAAAGCCCTACATTCTTCAAGTAATTTTAGAACCAAAGATTTGGCACATGGAGTCCGCATTTCATTACCAAGGCATAAAGGAGCCTAGCAAAAGAAAGAAAAGGAAGATACTCCCAATAACACTTCCTCATATTCAATTGCACCCATGATAATACATATTTAAGGGGTCAAGTTAATGACCTTAAATTAGCACTTGTTAGGAGGCAACCCAATGTGTTTTGATTTATTTCTTTTATTTAAGTTTATTTTTAGTTTGGTTTTCTCTTTTGTTTTTATTGGTTTTTGTTATTTTATTTTGTAGGTCATCCAACATTTGGAGAGAGCACAAAAGGAAGAAAATGCTTACTAGGGAATTCCTCTTTTTTTTTTAATTCTAATATTTTTTTCATTGAGGAAAATTCCATAGATAAGTGTGGGGGAGGATGCCAAATGTTAGGATGATGTTTTTATGTTTTATGTTTGTGTGTTTTATTTATTTTTGCATGCATATTAGTTAAATAAAATATTTTAAAAAATGATAAGATTCATTAACTTTCAACTCAATTTCTTCACATTTGTTGTGATGCTTGTCCTTAAAACTTTCTATTTTTTTTATGTAAAATTAATGCTCAGTTGTGATTAGAAGGTGCAAGTATATAAGTGTGCATTTTTTATTTAATTATCAAAATATTGAATGGTTTATTAATTAAGATAGTTGAACATGGTAATTATGTATGAAAGATTTAGTTCTTACAACCTAAGCATGAACCAAAAGATTTAATTTGAGCATGAAATTAGGAGATTAAATGAAATTCTATAAAAAAATATCTCTTTTCTTAAGAGCAATGCTTAATTTCAATTTTTTTTACATGCTCTCTGAATTTACTCCAATGCTCTAAATAGAGTAAGAGTATCCATAGGACCCACTTGGCAGTATCCACGGTTAGTAATGCGAGAACGGTGGGGAATTACTAAGAGTGGGAAGATTTTATTAGAGAGAAAAAAGATGAGACAAAGCGTAAAATGCACTCATTAAATAAAAGAAAAGATGTTGTGAAATAGAGCGTAAAACACATTCACAACCAAATTTATTTTTCTCCTAAGGTTATGTTTATTGGATTTCAATTAGGTTATGTGCTTTGGTTGTGATTAGTATATCGTTCATATATGGTGTATTTTTGTCTGATTATCTTCTTAGTAAACATTTTTCAGTCTCGGTGTTGTAGATTTGCATATCTTACGAATTGTAACTCTTTGGTTGTGATTGAGCTAGTGTTTAAATGTTTAAATTTGATTTTTGCTTGAGGATAAGCAAACCTTTAGTGTGGGGGAATTCGTTGTGTGTAATTTATCACATGGTTTTTAGTTGAATTTTAATGAATTTTGAATAAATAATTAATTATATTTGGGTAAAAATTAGGTTTATTTAGGATTTATTTTTGTTTATAGCTTTCTTTAGGATTTTATTATCTTGAGATTAATTTCTATCAAATTAGGAGTTTTTATTAAATATTAATAAATATTTCCCTTTTTGTAGGTAAGTCCAGAAAAGAACTTCAAAATAATCAAGGACTGGTGCAGCATGGGCTACGTTATGGCGTGCTTGTGCCCATGTCTTGTTCTGCAAGTTGAATCAATGCAGCATGGCTTGCAACACAACCTACTCTCCTAGACCTGAAGAAGTTGCAACATGGAATGGCACACACCACATTGGAAGCCATGCCCTCTTCTGTGCAAATTGAAGAAATCATGAGAAGGTTAGCACAAGATCACACACGCCATGATGGAAACCGTGCCGCAAAATCAATGACGTGATACCGGATTCAACAAGCCATTATGGAAGCCAAGTCGAGCATAGAAAATTTCCTTTTCAATAAAAGTTGAAGAATTCAAGTGCAAGTAGATTTTCCATTAGACTTTTCCTATAAAAAGGGATACAAGAGAGCTATTAAGAGGAATTTAGGGGATTAGACACAAAAAAAATACAAATAAGAGCTCAAGAAGTCAAACATGGGTTTGAAGATTGAAGCGCACTTAAATGAGTTTTATCTATTCTTCTTCTTCATTCTCTTGTTATTTATTTTATGTTTGTAATTCTTTTTAAAGCCATGTTTGGCTAAACTATATTTTAGAGTTTGGTTTTGGAGTAGCTAATTAGACTTGTTGAGATTTTTATTTCTTATTAATGATTTTATTTTCAATCAATTTTATGAGTTGTGTTTAATGTCTTGTGTTCAATTAAGGGCCCAATTGTTTGCATATTTATGGTTAGATTGCTATCAACGAAAGTTGAGTAATTTACTAGCTTCTAACTCATGAGATTTAGGAACCTCGATCACAAAAGTAGATGAATCCTTCGGGGATCAATAAATTGCTAAGGAACTTAATGAGCCCTAATTAATTGACTTGACCATGAAAATAGGCGGTAATTAGTTTTGGCATATTTAGATGATCTCGAAAGAGACTCTAGGTAATTTGGGTAGTTTACCCTTGATTGTGATCAATGAAATAGTTGAATTTAATTATGTAATTCAAGTCCTAACTAGTGAAACAAACCCAATCTCTAGTTTAGCTCCATTGATTTAATTAGATTAATTAGATTAGATATTTTATTTTAATTTATTTAATTCTTGCAATTTAATTTGATTTGTGCTAGATAGGGAGAATCGATTGATAATTAGTACTTAGTACCCTTAACTCATGGGAACGATACTCTACTCATCATTTTATTACTTGCCCCGATCCGTACACTTGCGGTATTGTGCTAACAATTATAATTCTTAAATTTTTTTCAAAAATAAAATTAGAGGAACAATTTATTTCATAATAGATTATATAGAGGAAGAGAAAAAACTAATAATTTTGAAGACCACAATAATTTGTAATACTTTAATTGTGTATTTAAATAGAGCATAATAAATGCACTTTTTCTAAATCTAAAATATTTTTGGTAAAGTTCTAAATTTCTTTATTTTCATTTTCATGTGGAATATATGCTATATTAATTACTAACTATATTTCCTTATTTATGGAAATCAAATCTGGCAGTACAAATAGCAGATGACTCCCAAACCATTCAAGACCATTCCAACCAACTTTGCTAAATCATTGAACAAAATTAGTGTAGTTTTTTTTGTTGTAGAAGATGTTGTTTACAAAATACAGAATCAAGTAATTAAGAAATGAGAAAAGCAATATTTGTAATATTGGTTTCCTTCAATATTTTATATATAAGTTAACCAAAAATTATTAGAATAATTTCACAGTAATTTCATAGTTATTTTTGTTATTTATTTTATTAAAATTATTTTTAATAAAAGTTTTAACAAAATAAATAATAAAAATAACTATGAAATTCAACACTTTATTATTAATAAAATATTCTTAAATATTTAAAAATTTAATAAAATTTAAAACACATAATTTAATATCTACTTTAAGTTAAGAAAATGTAAGATTATGAAAATTAAAAAAAGTATTAAAAAAGAGAACCTATTAGTGATAACTAATAAAATTATTTTTGTGATTAATGTCACTCCAATTTGATAAAATTAAAACTAAAACTAATTTATAAAAAATATTTTTATTTTTATTTTATGTATTTTTTATTGTAAGAGCATATCCAAAAAAAAAATTCATAATAAAATACACAAATATAAAGACAAAAATAATGTTTTATTTTTATACAATAATTTTAATTTTATTAAATTGGAGTAGAAATCTCAAAAAATTTCATTAGTTAACAATAATAGTTTCTCCTTTTCTAGTATCTTTTTCTTTTGAATTTTTATATTTTTAAATTTTAAAATATATGTTAAATTATGTTTTATATTTTTTATGAAATTATTAGTTATTTAAAAATATTTTATTAATTATAAAGTATTAAGTCTCTTACTTATTTTTATTATTAAATGGTGTGAAATTAATCTGAAAAATAATTTTATTAGTTATCAGTAATGATTTATCACGACCCAAACCCGAGAGTCAAGATCGGCGTTTACACACCAAACAAAATCACAAATATGCCTCAAAATTAAAACTTTTAATAACATAAAGAAATTCTCCAATATCCTATCATCATAAAATATTTTTATGAAATATTCAAGTACACAACCTCAGACAATAACGACATCACAAACTACAACAAGTATGTACTACTACTGCAGCATCTATAAATACAAGAAAGTTTATATTAAAAATTTACATAAGTCAGTCGGTGAAGAAAGAGTACGGCAAAGAGAACTACTATGAGAGGTCTGACGAGAAAGATCCTGAAAAATAATTGAGGGGGTCAGACCAAACTGAGTGAATTATTATTATATATATGCATGCAACCTAAAGGTTCAATCACTCAAGCATTTATATAATAAAATTTATATATTTATTTTATTTATTTTATACATGCATTTCACGCAAGTACTCAAACAATTTTTATATCGATACAGTAAATGAAAACAAGTGAAGGATCGGAGTAGAACCTTAAGAATATCCGGAACCTCAATACTGAACCTCATTGGCTATCAGGCCCACTTAAATCCAATAATATTTCTCTTTTCCAAATAGAAAATGGACCAGCCGTGAGACCCTAAGGTCAATCAAGCCACAGCAGTCTCGCTGTAGGCATGACTGGCCCCGAGACCCCTGGTCAATCGAGCTTCTGCAGCCACACCACTCTCTATCCACAAATCTCAATAGTCAAATCAATTTTTTTATCATATCTCACATCAATCAATATATCAAAACCTAGCATTCTAGCGTACTGTTGCGCAACAATCCTAGTATAGCCCACTAGGTAGCACGTTCTACTACTGTCCTCCAAAAATATCACATCACAATAACAATGCATAGCAATAATAAAAACAACATCCAAGTCAAGAACACTAAATTCACAACATATATATATATATATATATATTAATAATCACCAAACAGATAAATAACAAATAAAGGTCTAATGTAGCATATTTATTTTACATTGACAACAAAATATGTGGATACTAGGTAAATAGTTCTATATGACATGCATACATATAATAATAACTCACAGGTGTGCATTCCTCTGCAATAATTCGACTAGCCCTGTCCAGCAGGCCTAGCTCTCGACGCAGCTATAGGAAAAATAATAATAATAATAATTAGGATAAAATCCTAATCTTATATATTCTACATTTCTAAGGAAAACTCAATCTAAGACACGATTCGAATAAACTCAAAACTCAATACAACCACAATGTCATGTTTTACGAGAAATCTACCAAAAATTCAGCAGAGTCTCCTTTGTAAAATGGATATGTCTCTACTAAAAGTAAAGTCGTTCCTGCACGGAAACACACTTCAAAATATCCACATCACTCAAAATCTCGGGTTGGGCCCCAAACTACATTTTTTGCTCAACCGATAATCAACACATCCACCATCAATAAAATAATATAAATTCCAATAATTCACCAAAAATCATAAAAATTCATTTAAATACCACAATCAATTTATTTACATAATAAAAAGCATAAAAGACACTTACTTGAAAAATAAATAATAGAATCCTAATTTATAATTAAATTCCATAATTAAAATATATTCTTTCAAATTTTGCAATTAAATAGCATTCATTACAAATAATTATTTAAATTGTTCAAATATATAATAAAAATAACTAAAAACTCATTTAAGCTTAAAAATAATAGATAAAATTATTACTCATATATTTTTTTCCGGAATTTACTAATAGTTAGCTAAAAATAGGAAATAATTCATAAAAAATATTTTAATACTATTTACTACTCAAAAAATGTCCAAAACATAATAATTTCAACTAAAATATAAAATTACTAATTTATACTAATTTTTCCAAAAATTCATTTCTCACATAAACATTCTAAAATTTATAATAAAAATTTTACACATAATTTCAATAAACTTCCTTAACAAAATTTGTTCAACATACATCAAAGAATTTATTAAAAATATAAATTTTTTCCGGACTCGGAATAGTTCCAGGAAAAGTAACTCCGAGCCTCGGAACAACGAAATTTTGAAAATAACTCCATAAATTAAATTTAAATACATTTTTGGAAAGCTCTCAACATCTATATCAAAATTATAACTACACTTAATCCTAATTTTAACTCAAAAATAACCAATTAACAAAAATAGGTAAATTTAATTTACCTAAAATTGAAGATGTTAGAGGCTCGGATCGGACGAATTCTTTGAAGGGAAACGAAGCCCAGAATAAGACGAATAGATTGAGCCCTTCCACTTCGCCTGAGGATGTTGGAAAAGTCGTCGGAGTTAAGAAGAAGCTTCGGTCGGCATTGAAGAACAAAGGAAGAAGAAGATGAAGCTCGTCGGACTACCAGAGAGCAGGAGATGACGTCGATGGAGCTGAAGACATCTAGCTTGGGCGGTCAACGGTGGGGCGCGATGAGGAGGTGGCAGAGATGGTGGCTAGTGTGGGAAGAAAAGAAAGAAAGAAGAAGAAGAAGAAGAATAGGCCAAAAAATCGTTTTAACCTCTTTTTTTTAATAATAATAATAACAATAATAATAAAGTACAAAAGGACAGCATTAAAATAATTTAAAATTAAAATATCCT
>CATIWM010027204.1:0-10435 GCA_949671775.1 Mallotus repandus | reverse complement strand
TCTTCTCCTTCATTCCTCTCTCCTATGGTGGTCCATATATATGGTTATGTATATTAAAATACGGTGGTACGTGGCAAATAATTCGACTATTAATGTCTCATTAATAATGTAAAATGTCGAACTTCAAATTTTTAACTTTTTTTTTAATTTATGAGGCAAATACTAACATAAATTTCGTTGATAAAATCTATATAGATAGACTTTTTCTTGGTGAAAAGATGGAGGATATATAATATAAAAATAATGATGTGTAAATGGGATGAGTATTTAGTTGGTTCCGTAGATTTTTTGTTATATTTTTATTGAACCGAATTAAATCAAACTAAAAATTGAATTGAACTAAACTGAAGTAACTGAATCGAACTTAATTAAAAGTTAAACTAACCAAACCAAACTGAATTTTTATAAATATTAATTATTTTACTATTAAGTTATTATACTATTTAGAAATAAAAAGTATATAATTTTGATTTATTCAATTATTTATATTAACCAAATTTTTAGTATAAAATCAAACTGAATCAAACTAAAATTTTAATTCAATTTGATTCATAAATTTTGAAAATATTAAAGTAATAAATCGAACCAAATCGGTTTGATTTTTGGAAATCTTGTTCACCCTTATGTGTAAAACATGTAAAATAAAAAATGATATTTTTTTCTCCAAAAATACTTTACCATCAATTTATTTCTTCCTACTTATAAATTAGTGAATTTATAAGGTATTTAATGTTTCTAGCCAAAATGTTTTAGATAGGTTAGATTCTATCCGTTTACATTTCCCCTATTAATTAATATCACAGTTTGCAGCAACACGTAAAACTAAATAAAAAGAAAGTTAATATTCTTCTCCTTCATTCTTCTCTTCCATGGCGGAAACATCAGAGCCCAGATGGGAAGGTAAGCCCAGGGTTGAGTTAAAAGGCCTAACAGCAGAACAAGTGTGGCCTTTCTTAGCTGACTTTTGCAATATACACAAGTGGTTTCCTAATCTTGCCAAGTAGAGGGTGAGTTAGGCCAGCCTGGCCTGGTCCGTCACTGTAGAACCCTGCCATTACCGTCCTTTGATGGCTCCGGCAAGAACATGGTCATGTGGGCTAAAGAGAAGGTGGTGATGATTGATCACAATGAACGATGTTTGAGCTACGAGATTGTTGAAAGTAATGTGGGAATAAAGTCTTATCTGGCTACATTCAAGGTCAATGGAAATGGTCAACTTGGGTGCAATATCGAATGGCCATTTGCCTCTGATCCCGTCGAAGGATGGAGATTTGAAGATTTTGATTCCTATCGTTTCTCTTGTCTTCAGACGATGGCCAAGAATATCGAAAATGCTGTATCCTCTGCCTCTGCCTGAAACTTATTGCTTTTTTATTGTTACTATTGCTTTGATATTATTGTTCTTTATGCTGTTATTTTGTATGCCCAGCTTCACATATGTATGTTTCTTGTGAAAACCTTGTTATGTGTTGCAAATTTATATAGTGTTTGATTGAATTACATGGTGCAATTCATTTTATTTTCAAATAAATTTTTTATTATATGTTTCATATAAATAAATTTTATAAAATTTGTGCATAAATTATATTTGATTTAAATAAAAATTTTATTGAATTAATTTTTTATTTCAATTTTTTAATTTTGTAAAACTGCTTATTATTAAACTAAATTTTTAAATGAATTCATTTAAATTAGACCAGAATATAATTGGAAATAAATTTTATTTTATTTAAATTTAATTCGAAAATGAAATAATTTTCTTAATAAAATTGAATCAAACAATGAATTTTCATTAAAGCAATATGTTTGATTAAATAAATAATTTATAAAATTTATTTTAAATTAAATATAGACATAAGTTTTAAAATTTATTTAGAAATTTTTACTATTTTGTTAAATTTGATTCAATAACAAGTAATTTTATTTATTTAAAAAAATAAAATAAAAGTTGCAACTAAATTTTAATTTTTATTTAAACTAATATGTTAAACTTGAATTTATTTAAGCTTCTGAATTTTATTTTATTTTTTTCTGAATTTTATTATACAACATCTAGCTTTAATGTTTTTCATGCAATGACCTAATTAACCACAGAAGAACGATATTACCAAATAAGATAGTTGGAATACTCAAAAAAAAAAAAATGAGCATCTAGCAGTTACAATATGCCTTTTCAGCCTCAACCTGTAATCGAGCCGAGTTGTTCGTGAACTATTCGGCGTTCAACTCATTAAAAATTTGCTCAAGCTCATTTATTAAATTAAACGAGCCGAATCTGAATATCATTTTGAGGCTTATAGGTTAAACGAGTCAAATCTGAGGCTCAGCAACCTCAAACTTAGCTCGTTTAAGTTCGTAAACAGGCTCGTGAGCAGACTCATAAACAAACTCATAAACAGACTCGTTAAATAAACTCATAAACATGAATGTTAAATAAGCTCGTTAAATAAATTCGTGAATAAACTCGTTAAATATAATTTAATTTGTTAAATATTGTATGATATTAATTTTATATTAAGCAAAGATAATACTAAATAAACTTATATTAATTAATATGAAATACATACTCATTTAAATAAACTCGTGAACAAGTTCGTTAAATATAATTTAATTTGTTAAATATTATATAGTATTAATTTTAAGCAAAGACAATACTAAATAAATTTATATTAATTAGTATGAAATATTACATATGTTAGAATTATATATTCATAATAAAACTATATAATTGTTGTGTAAATTAACATTAATATAAAGTATATTTTTAATTAATAAAAAAATATTATATAACATTAATTAAATATTTAATAAATAAAAATAACTATGTGAAGTCAAAATTATGTACTTATAATTTAAGTTATTATTAGTCATACTGAGCAAATATAATTTCAACTAATTAATAGATATAATATTAAGTAAATATTATTTAAAACTAATTTAAGATTGAGTAACATAGTATTAATTTTGTTAGTATAATATAATTATTGTATATATAATATAGTTATTATATAATATATTTAAATATAAAATAATCAAATATACAATAAAAAAGAAAAATTATATTTCTTTATTTTTAATTCTAAATTAAATAATTTTTATCCAATTGAAATATGTTGAACGAAATAGGATTTTTAAAAATAAAATAAACAAATCAAGAATAAATTCAAATTGCTTTTTCTTAAGTTTGATTTTTTTATAGGTGTTTATCGGGAGATCAAATTGAAACATAAGTTTCATTAGTCAATTTATTAGTGAACAAGAAAAAATATTATCCAGATAGGTGAATAAATTGAATTTAAAACAACAAATATTATTGTTATAAAACAAGTTTGTATTTTATCTTTGTTATATTTTCTTAATAATAGAAAACAATTTGCAAAAAAAATATATGACTTAAGTTAAAAATTAAAAATTATTTTTATGCAAGTCAAATCTACGTAGTTTTAATATTATAAGCAATTTCAATAGTACAAAGTAATTTATTATTAAATAATACTAATTTAGTATTAGATAAATATAACACCAATTAAAATTATTATTGAATCTTAAATTTTAAATTATGATTTAATTTTGTTATACACTTATTCAATTACATAGTTGATGTTAAGTTAAAACTACATAATCTTAATGTAATGAAATAATTTAATATTATTATATAGTATTGATTTAGCATTAAATAAATAAATTATTGATTAAAATTGTTATTAAATAAATAAATAATTAAATTATAAATTATAATTTAATTTAAATTATCTATCAAAAAATATATAATTTTAATGCCATAATATATAACTATAGAACTACTAAACACAACTAACTACGTAATTTTAGCTTATCCTCATTCACTAAAATCCTTCTCTTCACTTTAACCTATCTCTTTCGTTTTCATTTCAATTAAACCTAATTCCTTCTCTTCACATTTCAGCAGCTGCCGACACCCTCCACCTCCTTATCATAACTCACGTTCCTTGAAATACAAAGAGGATAGGTATAAAGATTTTTTAGGGGATTTTGAGCTAGATCAAGAAGAAAATCAGATAAATCCACGGGAAATGAGTTCTGAAAATGATAGGCTTCCAACAACTGAAGTGCATCCTAAAACAGCTCCAAGTGTCACTTCCTTCTCAGGAAATGAGCCCACATCTGGTGGTGGTGGTGGTGGCGGCGGCGGCGGTAGTGGTGGTAGTGCTGCAGCTCCTGATGCAACAGCAGACAATTGGGTCTGTTGTGACAAGTGTCAAAAGTGGCAGCTTCTTCCACTTGATAAAAATCCCAATGACATACCAGAGAAATGGGTGTGCAGCATGCTAACTGGCTGTGAGTCCATCCCAGTGACCTTTTAGATTTTATATTTTTTGAATGTTCATAATGCTGAAACAGAAGACACGGATGATAGATAGAAATATAGATCATTAAATGTGTTGGCTTCAATTCCTCTCTCTTTCTCTCTATCTCTCTCACTATGGTTTGATATTTTGATTTTACATGGTTTAGGCCTGGTATGAACCGGTGTAGTTTTAGTGAAGAAGAAACAAACAATGCAGTAAAACATTGAATCAAGTCTCTGCTATGGCAAGTCAGAATAATCCACTGGCAAATCCTGGCGGGGTCGTATCCGATGCAACCATGGCTGGTGATCAGCTTGATCAGAATAAAGGTCTTATTTTTGTGTTTATGTGATCATGAATTCATGATTCTTGACATCAACTTGCCGAAAATTTTGGTAGGTGCAGGTTGAGTTTTGGATCTGTTTGATCCTAACCCTTTTTGGGTATATTTCTGGGATTATATATCCAGTCTATGCCATCACCAAGTGATCTTTATATTTTTGTTCTCTATAATTATTTTTGTCTACGAGCATTCCAATATTCATATAAAAGAGAGAAGTATAATTTTATAGTAAAATTGACGTTTAAAAATCTGATATGCTGCATAAATGAATCAAGAGTCTGCCTATCTTTTTTGTTTTTGCTCTTTAAAGAAAAAAAGAACAGTAAATGCATTTACGACCCTTTATCATCCCCCCTGCAATTGAAATTAAAGCATGCTTTTTTGTGACTGAAAATGATGCATAACCAAACACTAGGGTCCGCAATGACACAGACATAACCTTTATACCAGCACAAGTTAATTATAGTCTTTGTGATTACGGTGACTTAAAAGAAAGTTTGTTATATATGTTCATCTCTTAATCTCTTTTGTTTTTTTCCATTTTTCGGACGGTGGATATCATGAAGGAGACTTGATGTACAAACTCAATAAATTTTAATGATGGATATTTTGAACTCTTAAACTTGAATCAAGCTAAATTAAATTTTTATTGTCTTATTTCTTTTAATTTATTCATATGTTTGATATATTAGTTGATTTGTTATTTTAGATTAATATTTTAAATATGTTTGATTGTGTATTGAATTTGTAGAAGGATAAAGATTTATGTCGCTACTCGCAACGCAATTACCATATTGCTCCTAAGTTTAAAAAAAAAATTTCTTGAGATTATTAAAAAAATTTATAAATTACGGGTGTTTAAATTCTTGCACAATGAGTTCACCCGTGTGCAATTAAGTTTTAGATTAAAAAAAAATTACAGACTACGAGTGCTTAAATTTTTACACGATGGATTCATTCGTGTGCAATTTAAGTTTTAGATTTTAAAAAAAAAGTACAACTATGGGTGTTTAAATCCTTACACGACAGGTTCACATATGTGCAATTTAATTTTTAGATTAAAAACATAAATAAATAAGTAAATTTTTTTTAAAAAAATTAAAAAAAAAAGGTAAAGTTGAAATTTTAACCCCCTAGCGACGGACTATATATGTCGCGAGTTATAAAAGTTAAGTTCATTTGTATTGCCGTCCTTTATAGAATTTCAATTATTTTGTAAGAATTATTTTTTTGTTTGAATTATTTTTATTAGGTGTTCACGGGCTCATAAGCGAGCCGAGCTCATCTTGCGAGCTTTTCATGAGCTCCTTCTTGAGCTCTTAGCAAACGAACTCTTTCTTGAGCTCTTAGCAAACGAGCTCAACCTCAGCACAAATGAACCTATACTGAGCGAGTTCGAACCAAACCCGAGTAATACATTAACGAGCTCGAATCGAGCTCGAGCTTAGATTTTGAAAATTTTACAGAATTTTACAGAACTCGAGTTTGGTCCTTTTACTGCAAGCCAAGTCCGAGCCTGCCACAAAGTTTGACTCGCTTTGTTTCAGTTACACACCAACCTATATGCATTCTCCCATATATAATATATACAACGCAGACGCAGTGATGTAGTGATGCATGTCGTAAAAAAAAAAAAAGACAACGAAAAACGTATACCTATACTTATAATAATATTATCGTATAATTACAAGTTCCATACATGCAACGCCAAGTGTGGGTGAATAACTGAACCCTTGAAATTCCTATTTTGCTATAGATAATCTAATAGTAACTACAGAAATTCTCAGACTTGGCACCTAATCTCTTCCCTGTCCGGCAGATTATTTCTTGCCATATATAATCTACCAGTGACTGTAGACAATTTCAGACTTGGTGTCTAGTCTCTTCTCCATCCAGCTGATAATGTCCAGTCCGATCTCTTCACGTTCAGGCTCAAACAGGAGGTCATGCAAGAATCCATCGTACAGCTTTATGTCTTTAAACTTGGAAGCCGCCTGATTGTACAAATCCTGAGATGCTAGAGGATCTGTCACTTTATCGGCAGTTCCGTGAAGAACAAAGAATGGTACAGTAACAGACTTGAAGTTACGCATCAAATGTGTGGATATACGCAATATCTCATGGCCCGTTCGAACCCTTATAGGCCCTGTATAGACCAGTGGATCAGAGTACTTAGCCAGAAGTGCTGCAGGATCCCTGGAAACTGGAATGCCCCTCTTGTTTGCTCCTTTAAATTGGAACCTTGGGGCAACCAGAGAAAAAATAGGAGCCACAGCCTGCAAAAGGACGTTAAGATATTAGCTTAATCAAAAGCACTAGAGCCAATGCAACATTGAAGAAGAATCCAAATACAAAAAATATCTTCATATCTCCATACAGGGTCAAAAGGGCTACATTTAACAAAGCTTCTATAATAAAATGCCAGATATTGACATTTTCCTGTCAGACTAGTCTCCAGTTCAGGTTTAAAGCAATTTTTTAAGCTCAAAAGATCTAGAAAAATCTAGCACACTTCAGCATCTGTTTAGGCATCCACCATGTATAATCTATGAGACGACTCTTACCCCAACAATAGGATGTGCTGGCTTAACACGCAAAGCTGGTGAGGTCAATACAATTCCTTCCAGCATGTCTTCTGTGCGAGGATGTGTGGCTGCCTGCATAAAGATTTTACTTATGATTAAAAATCTTGATATACATAAAACAGCAAACCACAGAAAAATTACTATTATTTGCTTCTACCTGCGTGTTACTCTTACCTTTAAAACCACAGCCCCTCCAGTGGAATGACCAAAAAGGAAGCAGGGTACCCCAGGGTGCTCCAACTTTATCTTATCCAAGAAAGCCCCCTATTCAAATAGCAGCTACAAATTTATCTACTAGCTTTATCGGTAATGCATACATATTGAAGAAGTAAGCTGAAAGTTCAACACCATAACATAATGGTGTTTTGTAAGCAACACATGCCTATGTTAAATTAAACTTGGTATTGCACGGGCACAACTTACAGTGTCTGCAACGACATGGTCTAGTGAAGGAACATATCCATGCAGCCCATCACTCCCACCATGACCTATAACGCGATAAAGAAAGGGCAAAAATTATTTGCATAATCAATGCCAAAAGGATTGAACAGTCACAAATTCTTGACACAGTAACTGTGAAGACTAATAACAAACATAAATGACCTAAAAAATTATTATTTCGTATAGCTATCTTCACAAAAGTTAGGTACCTATCCAATCCATTGCATAGACTCCAAATTTGCATGAAGTTAGTTGCTTAGCAAACTGAGCATATCTTCCACTAAAAAACCAAAACGAGAAAAGGGAATGTCAAAAATCTTGTTCCTCGCACAATGAAGTCAAACATGAATATGTTATGCTTCAGATAAGGGAACAACTATAGAATCGATTTCAGCAACTGACAGCTAGTGCTTAACTCATTGTATGATATGATGATCAAAGACAAAATTAAAGATGCAAGAAAAAACAAAATTAAAGCACTCAAAATTTTACCTGTGCTCATTAAGCCCATGAATAATGATCAAGATTCCCCTGAAATCACAAAGCAACTATAATCAGGTCCCAGTGTTGAATTTTTGCCATGACGCACAAAACAGAAATTAAAACTATACAAATGCTAAAGATGATGCGCAAAATGAACCCACAAAAATCTAACCAACACCATATCCCTCTGCTATGTGTACCAATTCATTTCAACTAAATTTTTTAGCATATTATTCCATTTCTTTCAATACGTGCATTATAGAATCAAAAAAAAAATTATTTAGTCCAAAAATTAAACCGCCACAAAAAAAATTCAAGTAAATAACAAAATAGATGATCTCACTTCAGTTGACCGTTGACCGGCAACCATGACCGGCAAAAGAGAGAATTAAGCCGAACACCAGAGAACAAAAAGGTGTTCCATTCGCACTGGTAATCCACGTCACCAGTCAACATATCAATAGCCTCAGCAAGTGTTCTTCTTCTCAACGTATCCTCCTCTTCAAGTCGCCATAACGACCTCCGCTTCATTGGAGACGGCGAGTCGACCGAGAGAGGAGGAGGAGGAGAAGGAGGCTGGCGACGGCGAGGAAGGAGAAGCAGAATTAAAGAGAGAAAAATTCCATGTATAAGAACAAGGAACGTCCTCAGGGCTTTGAGGATTGGAATTATCCGATTGCTCGCCCCTGACGTTAACGGCTCCATCTCCGCCGTAGACATCGTAACCGGCGGCTGAGATGGAAACAAAATGGAAACTGACAAAAGTAAAATAAAATCAAAAAAATCGAAAAAATGGGGAAAATCAGGGAAATAGAGAGAGAGAGAGAGAGAGTCGGAGCGATTAGCGAGGGAGAATATTTATAGGAAGAAACGCATAGACAACAGACGAAAAGAAGCAGAAGAAGAAATGTTAACAAATATGGTAGCTGAGATGCAGGTACGGGTGATGATGTGACTTAATTATGATTGGTAGTTTTGACGGTGATGGTGGGGTTGTGTATGGGTTACAGTGTAGGTTTAGTTGTACAGGATTAAATGTTCAAGCTGTTATTTTAGAAGAAAATAAAAAGAAAAGCAAAGCTTGGGTTGGACAAAGGAAAGCGATAGGTGTTCAATTTTGAAGAATTAGTGGTCATTGTTGTATACAATAGTTTAATAATATTTTTTTATTAATCAATTTTGCTATTTTATATTGAAAACTTTTTTTTTTGAAAAGAATATATTGAAAACTTTTAAATAATAATTCTAGAGGATCAAATCAACATGTTCAAAGTTCAATATGACAGGGATGTTCTTCATTTTCATGTCTATCAAAATCATAGAAAATTCTGTGGTTACGCTAGTTTGGAGTTATTTTTATCCTATTTTATTATTAAGTGGTGATTATTAATAAAGTATATTTTATTTTATAAAAATTAAAATAATTATAAAATGCACCCAAAATCACACAGTCGATTAAAAAAAGTTTTTTACTTGTTCAGGATGATGCTATTTGTGAACATAAATAAATTAAAAAATAGCTGTAAAAGAAAAATATGGTTTAGAGAGTGTTTGGTTTATCTATTTAAGGTAATTAATAGAAATTTTTTATTTTTTATATTTATATAATTTGAAATATTTACAGTAATTTAATTAATATTTTTATTTATAATGTACATGGTTCAATTCCTGTCGAATGAAATAGTAGTTAAATAATAATTTCTCCCTAAAGGTATCTTGAAGTACATAATTTAATTCTTATCGTTGTCAATTTAAAGGAAAAAACTAACTTATATTGTGTAATTTATTAAAATTTAAATTATATAATTTTTCTATTAAGTTGGTGGTAGCTGTCACCTTTATAATTCTTTTAAAATAGTTAAAAAATTAAGAAAGAGTGAGAAATCGAATTTATAATTTTTCTATCACCTTCATGATAAGAATCATTAAATAAGAATCATTAAATAGATTATTATGTCTCATGTTGTACACATTCCATTAAACCTCTTTATATATATATATATATATATATATATAACCTAATAATTTGTATTTAAAATATATTAAATTTGAAAGATAAAAAAACATGTCAATGGTCTAGAAGTTATTATATTAATAATCTTTTAAAACTGAATTGAAATTAAAATGGATGTAAAATTCATGGGAGGAATGGAGTAAAAAAGGCCCGCCCAAGATCCAACCCTAATTTTGAATAAAAAAAATACAATGCCATGTTTTTTGGGAATAAGATTGATTTTTTTTTTTTTTGAACAAAA
>CATIWM010027200.1:0-11502 GCA_949671775.1 Mallotus repandus | reverse complement strand
CCTATTAAAAGCTCTCTCGTCCTCTGTCTACTGCCATCACCGTCATATTCATCATCGTCCAGTGTCTTCTTCCATCGCTGTCAGCATCATCACTGTCCACTGTCTTCTGTTGATATGCACTAAGCTCAAGCTCGTTCGAAGGAGACATTTCAATCTAAAGCTCATTTTTCTCACTGTGGTCTTCATTCAGGTTAGTGCCTTTTGTTCCAGAATGTGTTCTTGCTCGTCCTTCTCTTTAGATTTTTGCAGTTTCTATTATGCTTAGTTAGATTTGTGTGTTTTTCTTTTGAGATGGGAAATATTAGCTTTTTATCTTTAGTTACTTTTCTCAAATCTTACTCCACATGTTTGCTCTCAAAAGGTGAAAGAAACACAGATTCAAATGATAATCCTATGTAATTTGAAAAGAAAAGCAACATTTGAAAATATACAGAGAATTGAATTGTTTATCAGTTTTACTCTGTGAAGAGGTAATTTTTCTTTAACAGGGAAATTTCTTCACATCTTTGTCTTCAAGCTCCTACACTGTCTTCTGCAGTTGGGCAAGTTCTGTGCTATGTAAGGAGCGGTGGTGGTTGTCCTTGTAAAGAACGATACACTAGAAAAAAAAGCTATCTGCTACTGCTGCTTTCATTTTTTTTTTTGGGATTTCTACCACTGTTTCTTCTTCTATGGCCGCCAATTCAAAGAGTGCTCATGGGATCGCTAGTTTAGGAAAGCAAGTTGTTAAGCAGATTTAGACCGTTAATTCCTTTTCACTCTTTTTCTTGTTATTTGCTTTTGTTTTTGAGGTATTTGAAGCTAGTTCCGTGTTTCGAGTGTTGTTAATTTGTTTTTTTGCCAACAATACATGTTGTATGGTTTTATTTTTAATTGGATGTGTTCTAATTGATGTGTTCAAAAGTACATTGAATGTGTTCAAGTTCCTCAGTTTTGGGGAAAAAATAATCATGATTCTTGGTGCGGTTTTTGCTGGTATACAATTTTTTTGAGTTTTATAACTATGGGTTAAATACTTTGGTTTATAAATGAAGTTTTATTGTGTCTCTACAAATTGTGGCTGGGTTGTTAAATTTGGATGCTAGTCAAGAGCTATGAGATGAGACTAATTTACTATGCTGAAAGAGAGATTGGCTGAGTAGTTGTATCAAGTCTAGCTAGAGTTGCTTTGTTCAAACATAAAAATGACTAGGGAGATTTTTGAACTTAAATTTTATTGCATGTGTCATGTGTATTTAACATTGATTTATTTGCCTAGTCTTGTGTTGATTTTAAGAATTTTGTTTCCATGTTTTTAGTTGCTAGAGTTAAAGAGGTGATATGGCCCAATTGTTGTTCTGATTGATGAGCTAAAAAATGAGGACATTCAACCACTGGAGACTTTGTGCACTGTTGAGGAAACCTATGTGAGAGACAAATCAGTGGAGTCTTTATGTAGAATTGGGGCGTAGATGAGGGAGCAGGACTTGGTTGAGTATTTTATACTACTAGTGAAGGTATCACATGCCATTTTGTTTGGTTAATTTCTTGGTTCAAATGTTGTATGATTTTTCATCTGTGTATTTTTATTGCACTATTTTTCTTTTCCCCGCATCCACTTATAATTTACACTATATAGAGACTAGCAGCTAGTGAATGGTTTACTGCTCAAGTTTTGTCATGTGGTTT
Source organism: Mallotus repandus (assembly GCA_949671775.1). Taxonomy (NCBI): domain Eukaryota; kingdom Viridiplantae; phylum Streptophyta; class Magnoliopsida; order Malpighiales; family Euphorbiaceae; genus Mallotus; species Mallotus repandus. Next base: position 9,834 of record CATIWM010027200.1, on the reverse strand, counting down.
GTTTCATATTGCATATCCAAGTCGATATTTGAGGATTTGCTGCAACTGTTGAGCTTGCCCATTCAAAGACTGATACCATGTCCTTATTTGAGGATTTGACCCAAGATGGTATTTCATTACCTACTTGCATTTTTTCTCCCCTCAAAATTTATCACTGTCATATTTATATGCTGCATGTGCATACACCTTTTTGTATTTTGTTTGTTAAAAAAAGACGGGCACACAATTTTACTTAGAAAAGGACAAGCTGCATCTGACACTTTGCTTATTCCACGACACTTCTGTATAATTTTAAATAGCATATGACTTTCTATTGAGCAAATAGATTGACATTTGCTTCAATATCTATAGTATTATTCTCGTTGCAGTCTAAAAAAACTCTTATTCCTTTTGTTTGCAATAATTTTACCAGGCTAGGATTCATGCTACTTTCTTATTGTGCTCAGAAAGATGATAAATTTTGCTTATCAACATTTATTAGAAACAAATTTGACACTATATTTTCAGCAAACTAATGATGGGGTGCTTGATCCTCTAATGTACCTTGTTAGTGTTGCTCTTAGTTTACAAACTATACTATAAGTTTCTTTGAATCTATGAATTCTCTTTAGTTTTTAGCTTTGTTACTTGTTATTTATTCCATAATATTTTTCTCTTGAGGTTTTTTATATGCTCATCAAACTTGGTTTTCAAGTATATCGGGATGGCCAATTGACCAACCTTTACTATTTTCTTCCTATTTTAGGATGCTTAAAGCCACGAAGATTACATTTTCTTTTTGCTTCTAACTATACTTAGATAAAATATTCTTACTAATATTATATTCATTTAATTACTATTTGTTCATATTATAAAGATACAAGTAGCTCTTGAATTGTAACATAAAAAGTTGTGTCTATTGTTTATAGTTGATTTTACTTATTTATTTTTTAAAATTTTTTTGTAGTTGTGTTGTTTAACAGATGAATTTCAAGCAAGGATTTAAGGACTTGGTAAGATTTTTTTGGGAAAACCAAGTGATACACACAAAACTTGAATATTTTTGTACTCCAAGGAGTAAATGTTAGGAAATATTAGACAGTTCATTTAGATGGAACTCGTGTACTTACGAAGTTACCATTATGTATATTTTTGTTAAATGAATATATGGATGTGATCGTATGTACAAAATACTTTGCTATGTATACAAATTATTATTATATATGCAGTAATGGGTGATTTTGTTAGTGATGGGATATGTCCTTACTGATTATGAAAACTTTATTGTTATAAAGATATATATGAGGAGTTAAAATCAATTAATGACATAAATTCTTATCAGTAAAAAATATGTTTAATGAGGACAATTATTGATTTTACGAGGGTGATCATTATTGTTAAAATAATTTTTAGTAAGGAGCTAATTTTTATATGACAGTAAATTTTGTTAATAAAGTACCATGTAATGAGGGGAAAATGACGATATAGTGAGAAATAATTTCATTATTGGAGTATTATTTAATGAGGAGCAAAATATGAAATAATTATTATATTTGTCATCATTAAAAATACTTTTTAATGATGGTAATTATTCAGTTATTATATTTAGTAATGATGGAATTCCATTTCCGTCATTATTACCTTTCCTAACGAGGACAGGCGATGACAGAAAATTTTCCATCATTAAATATTCTTAATGACGATTTTTTTTACTTTTAGCGATGGATTTTCCCATCATTACAGGTTGATTTTCTTGTAAGAGTGTTCCCCTAAAATTCTCATTGGGCTAAAAGCTTGCTTAAGATTCATGTGCAACCCACCCGAAATTCTCATTCACTAATAGTTCAACTTGCTTAAGGTTCATGCGCAACTGAAAACCATTTTTACTGCTACGAAGATCCATGTAGCAGAAAAGCATTACCCTGTAGCTACGAAGGTCCCTGTAGCCAAAAGTATTATTTTGTATTCATATGGAGCAACAATATGTGTGTTCTAACAAACCCGAAACCCAATATGAACAACCTTATTATGCTCTTTCATTTTATGGTTGTTTTGGAAGCTAGGACTACATTTGGTAGTCCCACGTACTTGATCATAAGTTTCAAATTAAATAAGAATAGTAGAAACATTTGAGTAGGCGTTTCAATTCTTGAGAACAAGGGGTTATATATAAATCGATAAGATATAAAATTTGATAAAAACTGATATGCATATAATAAAACTACTACATGTACTTTAAGAGGAAAATCACCAAAATAGCCAATATAGGGTTGTTAAACTAGCATAATAAGGTTTAATTGTTCATAACAAAAAAAAAAAGATGTTAGCACAACAACTTTCCAAGAGATGTATAGCAGAGAATTAAATGTGGTGATAACTATGCCTTCAATGATTAAACAGTCAGCGAGAAAAGATTAAAAGGCTTATTTTTTCGTATTGATGAATGAAACAAATACAAGACAACAGACAGGCAGTGGCAGAATCAGTCACATAAGTTGAAAATCCCATACTTGTCAATCTTTAAGTTCAACATAAGATAATTACCTCCAAAGTAAATTTATGCAGTAAAGGAGACGCTTCAATAAATGATGTGTAACCAATAAGGCTTTCTGCATCATCTACATCAGCTATCAATACCAATTCTTCGAGATTGGTCAACATCATAAACTGAAATTCCACCAATTCCTGAATTTGGAGCATCTCCTTAATTAACAACATACATTGGTGACATTTAATTTGTAAGAAATGAAAAAATGCATTAACAGGATACATACTGACCTTAGTACTTGAAACATGCAATATGAGTGTCTATATCTGATAAAGGTAGTGTGAGAGGCCGCATGTATTATAAATTAGGTATTTAGAATAATCTCCACTAATTAGCATTTCGACAAGTCGGGGAGCACACTTAAATGGAATGCTTATCTTTTGTCCAAAATACTTAAACGATATAAAATTTGCAGCATGAATCTCTATATTCTTTATTGAGAAATAGTAAGATATCTCCAAATCTGAATCTGAAACATATAAATGTTCTAGAAATGGGCAATTGCAGAGGAAATATTCAACAACTTCACTGGTTACACTCACACAGTTCAATCGAAGAGTAGTTAGGCAAGTGCTGCTGGGAAAACCAATACAACGTGAATGCAATTGCAATTGCTTCCGATAATAGTTGAAAGGGAAAGGGTATTTCTTGTTTTGTGTCCCATCAGAATAATTTTGCAACTCCAACTCAAGCATCTCAACTTCCTTTCCATTGCAAAATTTAGACATCTATCAAGATCAAGTCTAGAATTCATATCCAAATCAAAACGAATTCTAAATCCATGTATTTTTGGCCCTTTATATGATTTCACAACTTGATTCACCCAACCAATGTACCTCAGTCTTTCGATTTCAAGAGACTTTGTTCCTAATTCTAGGTTGACTAGCGTATGTTGTGCATCAAAGTTCAGCACAGGAATCAACTCCCACAACTTTGCTCATCGATGCAAAAGAACACTAGTTCTTGTTGCTTCCTTCATTGTCAAGAGAGAAAGAATGCAAATAAGAATGTTATCTAGCAATTGACTTATATGATCCAAACTTTTCTCCCTCTAATCACCCAATTGTTTACATGTCGAACAATCAACGAAAAATGTCATAGAAACAATAAAGATGAAAAATTAATAAACAAAAAAGGATAAAACAAAAAGACTTTTTCATGAAACTCGAATTTTTTTCAAAGCCTCATATATGCAGATGCAGGTTTCCAATTGTTTCCTTGGAAATCCAACAATATGACAAATGAATCTTGCATAATTCAAAAAGCAACTGGCTTGAATTACAGAGTCAATTTATAAGCGGACAATAAATTTTCTAAGCTACAAGAAAAGAAACGAGAGGAAGAAAGAACCCTAAGAGACGGTAGAATTACAATCAGATATGGCCTTTTGGGTGTTACTGTTATCTTTGGCTTCTTATAAACACACATGGACATGGAAACAGAGTGCACTCTTTAATCCACTTAAAACAGTGTTTTTTCCACCTCCTTCCAAACCTGGACTGAAGTAAGCAGCTGTACTGTACCATCAAACTTTATCAAAAGAAGTATGCTTTATGTTATAAATAACACATAATTCTACAGAAACTCACCTTATAAATAAATAAAAATACCCGTCTACTGCAGCTACAATAGTATCAGAATTGAAAAAAAATAGAGCTAATTTTTAATTTATATCAAAGCTCTTAGCTTTATTCAATTGGAATCGTAACATTGCTGAAACAAAAGCCCTGAATGTTTGTTTAGTTGAAATGAATTTCATAAAATTTTGTAAAATTTATTTACAAATCCAAGTAAATATGTTTGGTTTAAATGAAAACTTTATAAAAATTTATTTTGAATTCCTTTTAAATTCAAACTTTTTAATTTTGTAGAATTGTTTTGAAAATAAATCAATTCTTATTAATGAAGTATGTTTGGTTTAAATGAATTTGGAATTCATTTGGAATTCATTTTCAAGGTTTAAATGAATTTGAAATTCATTTGGAATTCATTTTCATTTGAAAATGAAATGAATTCCTTGATAAAATTGAACCAAATAAGAGTAGGACTGCAAATGAATAAAGCTGCTCACGAGCTATTTAGTAAAAACTCGTTCGTTAAGTTAAATGAGCTGAGCTCAAACAAGATTTTAAGGCTCGTAAGATAAACGAGCCGAGCCCAAACATCTTAGTACTCGATTCGTTTAAGCTCGCGAACAGTTTTGTTAAGAGGTTCACGAATAAGCTCGTGAACAAACTCTTGAATAGGCTCGCGAACAGGCTCGGAAACGGACTCGTGAACAGACTCATATATATATATATATATATATATATATATTATTGGATAGATATAATTTGAATTGTAAATTATAATTTCCTAATTACAATATAAAATATGTATTTTAAAGAATATAAAATAATTAATGGTAAATTGCTATATGCTCCTGTGTTTTGGCCTAATACACTATTTCATCCCTGATATTTGAAAAAATACTTATTCATCCCTGATATTTGCAACAGTTAACACTCATTAGTCCTCTATCAGGGATTAAATAATACACGAATTTGCAAATATCAGGGATGAATTAATATTTTTTTAAATGTCAGGGATGAAATAGTGAACCCTAAGAGACAGGTAGAATTATAATCAAATGTGGCATTTTGGTGTTAGTGTTACCTTTGGCTTCTTATTAACACACATGGACATGGAAATAGAGTGCACTCTTTTATCCATTTAAAATAATGTTTTTTCCTCCTCCTTCCAAGCCTGGACTGAAGTAAGCAGCTGCACTGTACCATCAAGCTTTATCAAAAGAAATATGCTTTATGTTATAAATTACACATAATTCTACAGCAAACTCACCTTATAAATAAATAAAAATACTCGTCTTCTGCAGCTACAATAGTATCAAAATTGAAAAAAATAGAGCTAATTTTTAATTTATATCAAAGCTCTGAGCTTTATTCAATTGGAATCGTAACATTGCTGAAACAAAAACTCTAAGGGTTTGTTTGGTTAAAATAAATTTTATAAAATTTTGTGAAATTAATTTGCAAATCCAAGTAAATATGTTTGGTTTAAATGAAAACTTTATAAAATTCATTTTGAATTCTTTTTAAATTCCAACTTTATAATTTTCTGGAATTGTTTTGAAATTAAATCAATTCTTATTAATGAAATATGTTTGGTTTAAATGAAAACTTTATAAAATTCATTTTGAATTCCTTTTAAATTCCAACTTTATAATTTTCTGGAATTGTTTTGAAATTAAATCAATTCTTATTAATGAAATATGTTTGGTTTAAATGAATTTGAAATTCATTTGGAAATGAATTCTATTTGGAATTCATTTTCATTTGAAAATGAAATGAATTCCTTGATAAAATTGAACCAAACAAGAGTAGGGTTGTAAACGAACAGAGCCGCTCGCGAGCTGCTCAGAGCTCGACTCGGTTAAAGCTCGTTCGTTAAGTTAAATGAGTTGAGCTCAAACAAGATTTTAAGGCTCGTAAGATAAATGAGCCGAGCCCAAATATTTTAGTGCTTGGCTCGTTTAAGCTCGGGAATAGTCTCGATAAGAGGTTCGCGAATAGGCTCGCGAACCAAGTTCGTGAATAGGCTCGTGTATATATATATATATATATATATATATATTAATTTATATTATTATTGGATAGATATAATTTAAATTGTAAATTATAATTTCCTAATTACAATATAAAATATGTATTTTAAAGAATATAAAATAATTAAGGGTAAATTGCTATTTGACCCTGTGTTTGGCCTAATATACTATTTCATCTCTCACATTTGAAAAAATATTTATTCATCATTGACATTTACAACAGTTAACACTCATTAGTCCTCTGTCAGGGATGAATTAATAATTTTTCAAATGCCAGGGATGAAATAGTGTATTAGGCCAAAATACATGAGACAAATAGTAATTTACCCAATAATTAAATATCTAATTGTAAAATCACATAATGTAGTGTAACTTACAAACTATATAGTTTTGCATTTAACTCTAAATAAAATGACATAAAATATAATCAATAAATAATAAATATCTTAGAGGTGTAGTCTACCATTACTTTGTTTTTTACAAAGTAAGATTTACTTTGTTAATAATAACATATAGATAATTTAACATACTCTAATCCTACGGTAATAATAACAAAGTATACACAAAGTAAATAAAAAATAAATTAGTGGTAGAATTTCCTTATCTTAGATAAATAGAAATTAAATGGTATTCAGATTTTAAACTTCAAAGTGATAGTGATAGTATGAGTTAAATTATTAAGTATAATTTATATTATTATTAGATAAACATAATTCAAATTATCTATCTAATCATAATATAAACTACCTGTTGTTAAGTTTATACTATAATTAAATGTCTAGCTATAAAATTGATGATAGTTGATAAGTTCATATTTTATGCATAAATATAGTTAATATTTCATTAGTTTTTACTTTATATAGTGTGATTATTTAGTAAATTATAGTTAAAATATGTTAATTTAGGATTATAAGTTAATATGTTGCATTGCATGTAAATTAGGTCATATTTCATAGTAATTTGCTTAGGTTTTCATAATGCATATAGAATTAAGGTTAATTAAAGTTTTGACTTATTATTAGAATAAGTTCTATGTGGATTTTAAATGCATTTTAATGTGTTTTTCCATGTCCTTTGAGGTTTGGAAGCTTGGACTTCGAATGGAATGCAATATGGCGTGACTCAGAGCTTAATTTTAGAAAAGAAAAATGTCCAGGAGAGTGTAATGACCATTACCTATTATTGCATAGCTGTTACGAAATGCCTGAGTTGAAGGATTTTCAGAAGAAAGAGTGTAACGGCCGTTACATGTTATTGCATGGCCATTACGCATCTCCTACATCATTTTGGATTGGAGCATATATGAGTGTTTTAGCATAATTTTTTGTACAGAACTTGGATTTAGGTGATTAGAAGTGTTCCGGAAAGCTAAGAGAACATTATACAACTTTGATAAAGACTTAAAGAGCTAATTCATTCATATTAAGGGGCTAAATTTTCGTGAAAGTCATCCTACCTACACAAAGTGGAAAAATTATCCTAATTTGTTTAGGATTGGATTTTTGAAGACCCAAATTTATTCCAATTCAAGCAAGGATAAATTATGACTATATATAAGGGATCAAAAGAGATGGAAAGAGGATTCATTCTACATTCTAAAAGCCACAAACAAGAGCTTAAGAAGGCGAACAAGGGTTTGAGGATTGAAGTTGCGCTTAAACAAGTTTTATCTATTCTTCTTTTTCACTCTCTTGTTATTGATTTTATTGTTTATAGAACTATATGTGGCTAAACTCCTTTTAAGTTTTAGGTTAGGAGTAACTATTCTACGATGTGATTGAATATAAGTCTTTTATTAATTTGATTTTTTGTTAATTCTATGCGTTGAGCTTAATGTCTTGTTATCATTCCAGGCCTGTTTGATTGCATATTTATGGGTAAATTAACCAATGAGAGTTAGGCGAATTTATCAGCTTAAAACTCATAGGACTTAGATCACTCGATCATGAGAATAGGCAAGCTCTTCGGGGGACTGTGACAGTAGATAGGGTCTACGGTGGTAAAACAATAATTGTTAAGGAACTTAATGAGTTTAGATTAACTTCTTAATCACGAGAGTAGGTTAAACTTTAATCTTTAGATGCTTAATTGAACTCGAGAGAGTCTTTAGGTATTTTAGAACAATTACCCTTAATTGTGATCAAGGTGTTTAATAATTATGTGTTCATGATCTGATTGGAATAATGAAACTAAACCCGAGCTCTATGTTTTTATCATTTGATTTTCTTTTAATTTTAATTGTTTAGATTTATATTTTATTCTCTAAATTATTTTATTTAATTTACTAGCTAAGAACATAGGTAGAAATATTAGTATTAAATATTCAATCCTCATGGGAATGATATCTTTTGTATTATAATTCACGATCCGTGTGCTTGCGGATTTTGAACACAATAAGTTTTTGGCGACGTTATCGGGGATTGACAATATTAATATTAATATAATTTTTACTTCTCTTAGACTAGCTTTTTATTTTATTTTATTTTCTTTGTAATATTGATAAGTAATTTATCATGGATAATGTTAGATTTTCTTATCAATTTTTGAGGTCTAATGCATGTAATCCTGTTATAATGTAGAACACATGCCATTTAATTATTTTTCATCTTCTTTTCGGGTTTGTAATTGGTGTGGAGAGAACCACAATGGGGCATATTGCCCATATTCTTCATACTCACCTCTACAACCTCACGGAGTAATTGTGTGGATCATACTTGGAGTTATCAACAAGTGAAAGCCAAGAGAATTAAGGAACAATTATTGGAGATCAAGATGAAACAAATCATGTCTGTAATGGATGAATAAAAAGAAGCTTTGGCTGCACAAAAAGAAGCTCTAGTTGAACTAAATTAAGGTTTAGTTGCACTAACAAAAGCTTTAAGGAATAACCAATCGCAAATAGATCAAGTTGCAGAAATTCAAAAAAGATGCTTCCAAAAACTTCAAATGTGTGCACCCATAAATTGCTCAAAGCAAGAAGCACAAGGAGAAAGTGCATGGGATGATGAGAGTACTTTAAGTGAAGATGATGAAGTCACTTTTGAGTTGTGCCATGATGAGCAAGAAGAGATGATCACCGATGAAATTAAAGAAGTCTCCAAGAGTAAGAATGAATTTGTTAACATCAAGGATGATGAGTTACAAAGTCATTCAACTCAATTTCACGATGAGTTGGATGAGAAAATTATAACAATTCTTGAAGCAACATGGGATGAAGATGAACTATCAATAAGTAATAATACATATGTTCCACGGCCTATTACGGTGATATACGAGGAATCCATGAAAGGTGTTAGACTGTCTGAGAACCCACATGAGAAGCCTTACATTCTTCAAGTAATTCTAGAACCAAAAATTTGGAATGTGGAGTTCGCACTTTATTACCTGGCCACAAGGGAGCCTACCAAAAGAAAGAAAAGGAAGATGCTTCCAAGAACACTTCCTCATGTTCTGTTTTACCCGTGATACTACATATTCAAGGGGTCAAGCTAATGACCTAAAATTAACGCTAGTTGGGAGGCAACCTAATGTGTTTTGATTTATTTCTTTTGTTTAAGATTATTTTTAATTATTTTTTATTTTTCTTAACTTTTATTAACTTTTATTTTTTAGGTAATCCAACATTTGGAGCAAGCACAAAAGGAAAAATAAGCTTACTAGGGAAGTCCTCACTTTTTTTTTCTAATTTTAATACTTTTGTCAT
>CATIWM010027195.1:0-25657 GCA_949671775.1 Mallotus repandus | reverse complement strand
TTTTTATTTACTTGCGGAGCATATTTTATTATGTTGCAGGTGTTCGTAGGCCCTCTCATATCTACTCCTTAATTTGGTATTCTCTTAAAGCTTGTCACTCGATTATTATGGATAATGCTCAATGGTCCATTTCAGCTGATTAGACTTTAAGCTTTTGGAACCATAATTGGCTCGGGTATTTCATAACTGATAGAGTGGGTATCCCTGTGGTGCTTTGCAAAAAACTTCACTTAAAGGTTTCTGATATTTACTTGAATGGAAAATGGTGTTTGCCGCCTTGTTTTCAGCATGCTTTCCCAACAATCTATGCTAATATTCTTAATGTAATTCCCTCTCTTTTTGGTAGAGATAGTCTTATTTTTAGGCTGTCATCTAATGGAACTTTTTCATGCAAGATTGCTTATGATCTCTTTTATGTTCCTATGCCTAAAGTTGCTTGAGGGAGATCTCTTTGGCATCACTATCTTCCACCTTCCAAGTCTTTTCTACTTTGGCGAGCAATTCATTGTTGATTGCCAACTGATAACTTGCTCCAAAAAAAATGGTTTCGCCATGGCTTCCCGTTGTCACCTATGTGATTCGGCTTTAGAGACATTGGATCATATTCTTATCGAGTGTCCTTATGCTTTGGTTATTTGGACTTCTCTTGGTAGTTTATTTCAAGTCCATTTGAATCTTTCTCTGGATTTTATGAATTTTTTCCGCAGCTCTTGGAACGTGCTTCTTTCTTCTCAGCTTTTGGATCTTTGACGGGTGGGTTTTATTACTGCTATCTTTTGTATTTGGAGTGCCAGGAATAAAATGATTTCCAAGGCTTAGTCAGTCCTCTTCCTGCTGCAGTTCGTTTCATTTGTCGTTCAATTAAGGCAGCTGAATTCTTTAAAGTTTGACATATGTCCAATTCGCAGACTGATCTGCAAATTCTTCGTCGTCTTCTTGTTGCTTCCATTGTTTGACTTGCTCCCGTTATGATCTCTATTTTTTGGATTAAGCCTTTGGTTGGTTGGATCAAGATCAACTTAGATAGCTCGTCTCGTGGCAGTCTTGGTCTCTCTGGAGCTAGTGGAATATTCCAGAGTCACGATGGCTCTACTTTGGCATCATTTGTAGCTCCTCTGGGTGTCAGTTTTGCATTTGAAGCTGAATTGTCCGTAGTCATTATTTGCCATTGATAAAGCTTGGAGGTTCCAGCCAGCTTCGATAGAATCATATTCCATTTACGTGCTTCATCTTCTCCAGAAACGCAGCTCTAATGTTCTTTGAAGGCTTCGAAATGAATGACGTCGTTGTCTCAATCTTCTTCATCAGATGCAAATTTATGTCTCTCATATTTATATGGAAGGGAATTCGATTGCTGACCATCTTTCCATTCTTGCTCTTAGCTTACAGTTGTAACAATGGTAGCTAACTTATCTTTTAAGTTGTCATGACAAAATGTGTAATGATGCTTTGGGTAGAGAATATTTTAGATTCTGCTAGCTTTTGGTTGATTCATATGTTAGTTTTATTTCTCTGCATGGGATGGCTTGTATTTGGATTCTTCTTTATTTTTATTTTTAATAAAGTTAGAAATCCTTAATGTAGGTGCTATAGGGGTGCCAGCCTAGTTGGAATGCTTTGGTGCACTTCTGATTTTAGGTTTCTTCTATTTTTTAAAAAAATAAATTGTAGTTGATTGAGAAATGTCTTCTATTAATTACCTTAATCAGCTAAACGAAACGCCCCCTAAAGCATAAAATGTGTGGTCATAAATGTCTATACCATAAAATGCTTATTTACTGAAATAAAAAAGACATTTATTTATGGAAAAATTGTAGCCATTACGATCTTATTTGAAATGTAGGTATTTGTTTACATTCCATAGAGAAATCCTATGCATATAAATAATAATAATTTTTTAAAAAAATTGGTACCATTCAAAAAAAAAAATGGTACCAAATTTTTAGGTGTTAAACATGTTAATCTAACTAAAACTCAAATTAATTTTAGATTTATTCTATTACCACTTATTTGGTTTGATTCCATCAAGAATTCATTTCATTTATAAATAACTTCTAAATTCATCCAAACTAAACATATCTTATTAATATGAATTGATTTAGTTTCGCAAATTAAAAATAAATTTTACAAAATTTTTATTTAAATCAAAAATATTTATTTGAACTTATAAATAAATTTTACAAAATTTTATAAAATTTATTTAAACCAAATAAATTCTTAGTATTTATTAAATATATTTTTGTTAACTAATTAAAGTGATTAATTTTTTAAAATTATTATAATATTTTATAAATTTTTAATATTTTTATATATTAATACTGGGTATCTAACAGTTAAAAAAATTTCGATTTAAAATCCACTTTAATATCTGTTTTGTCAGTAAACAATTGGAGAGATTAGTGCAGGAATCCAAACAATCTGGCAGTGTACACTTTCCCCTGACTTGTAACTCACGAGTCACAAGTCAAGTGTTTGAGCATTTTGCAGGTAGAGGAAGCTTCTTAGTAGGTTCTCACTGCCAAAGCTCACTCTTTTATAGCAACCAATGAGCACTTGATCTGTAAACAAGCTTCTGATGGCATCTTCACTCTCAAATTTGGAGCTTAGACCATTGGGTAATACTGGGTTGAAGGTGAGCTGTGTGGGTTTTGGAGCTTCTCCGCTTGGTCGAGTCTTTGGTCCTGTCTCTGAAGATGACTCCATTGCCTCCGTCTGCGAGGCTTTCCGTCGCGGGATCAACTTCTTTGACACCTCTCCGTATGTATATCTAACCTTGAATTCTCATTATTTGTTTGTTTGTTTGTTATTTTTAGGTGGGAATTTAATTGCTTTGGTGTTGGGAGTGAAAATGTAATTTTTGCTGTAAAGAAGTTGAGATTATCTTTCTTGCTTTTGTTTGGGTATTGGGTGTTACTGTTTTTGTTTATACTAGTGAAGGGAAGAGGAATTGGAAATTTTGTGTCTTCGTATTGCTGGTAAGTGTATGGATTTCTGAGAAATTTTGAGAGGAAGTTGTGGCTTGATTGTAAGCCTACTCTGAATGGTCGAAATCAAGATTGAAGTGATTGAAGTTTTGAACTTTTTAGTTGATTGGGTTGAAGTAGAATGGGTCAATTTGAGATCTTGTATATATGTATTGATGAAAAGTATATTGGCTGTTGATGAAGTAACCTTTTTAATGTCTGTTGGACTATTTGATTGCAAGTTCTTTATCGCATAGAATACCTATTTTGAATACTTGAAAGAGAAGAGACTATGGTTCTGAAGTTCATTTTGTTATGCTTGGATAAACAATAAACTTCATTCAATGCCAAATGCATGGCTTGGTTTAGATGAATATTTCATTTTCAATGCTAAATATGGATCTAAAAGTTCTGCAGTGTTTTCTTTTTATTGGATTTTCTAGTTATCATACTGACAGAAATATCACACGAATTTTTCTGCTGAATTGTTTTAATGTTTGTAACTATTTTTTTTTACATAATCCATGATTTACTGCTACTTGCAATAATTTCTTTTTCCAAATTTAAAGGTATTATGGTGGAACATTGTCTGAGAAAATGCTCGGTAAGGGCCTTAAAGCCCTAGGAGTTCCAAGAGATCAATATGTAGTGTCAACAAAATGTGGACGGTATGTTGAAGGCTTTGATTTTAGTGCCGAAAGAGTAACTAGGAGCATTGATGAGAGTTTGCAAAGGTTGCAATTGGAGTATGTTGATATACTGCAATGCCACGACATTGAATTTGGGTCTCTTGACCAGGTCATTAAACATTTTCTGTTTCATTTGTAATTGCTATATACTGATTTTTTTACTCATGTTAATACTGTTCACATATTATGTAGAAAATATTCTCATGATTCTCAAATGTTAATTTCAATTGACAGATTGTGAATGAGACAATTCCTGCCCTTCAGAAACTAAAGGAGGCTGGGAAGATTCGTTTTATTGGTATAACTGGACTCCCATTGGAAATTTTTACCTATGTACTTGACCGAGTGCCACCTGGAGCTGTTGATGGGATTCTATCGTACTGTCACTACAGCATTAATGATTCAACACTAGAGGATTTAGTGCCTTACTTGAAGAGCAAAGGTGTTGGTATAATTACTGCTTCACCACTTGCAATGGGGCTCCTTACAGAGAATGGCCCTCCAGAATGGCACCCAGCTTCTCCTGAAATAAAGGTGTCCCTTATTCCCTTAAAATCAACTGTCTTATGACGTTTTCTTTCCATCTCATTTCTTAATTTCCGTACTCCATAAGCAAAGCCAATATAGCTAGCAAAATGTCTGGTTAGCATTATGCCACCAAGAGAGTTGCTTATGTCTGTTTTGCTAAATCTGCTATGGTCAATCTTACAGCTCCCTTGGTATAATATAGAGAAGAAAGAAGAAAGGAAATACATGGTTGTGGTGAAAGAATTCTAACCTGATGTATAATTGTCTAACAACAAAGCTTTGTTCCAACTATCTATCTTTCACAATCTAGGACCGGACAACTAGGGTGAAGAACTTTCACTTATTGCTTTTTCAACATCTGATATATGGTTCTTAATGCATTTTGGGCTCAGGCACATGGTTAGTTATGGGCCATTTGCAGGGATCCCACTTCATGCATATAATTTTGAAGATATATGCAAATATGCATTTGGTGTTTGCTCGCTCAAAGATGTAATTTTTTGGTCAATTAAATTAATCATGATCGTGTTTTTATGTTTTCCCAGTTTGCGTGCAAAGCTGCTGCTATGCACTGTAAAGAGAAGGGCAGAAACATTTCTAAGTTGGCAATGCAATACAGTTTGTCAAACAAGGACATTACTACAGTGCTGGTTGGCATGAACTCTGTTAGCCAGGTCAATATTCATGCTATACCTTTGCCACGTTTTTCTTTAATACAGGCATTTTTATTCGACTACTATTATACAGTGGTCGACCTGTTCCTTGGAAGCTAAGACTGCATAGTCAAATACTTCTTGAAGATAATTATTATCAATGTGCTTAGATTCTCATCATCCTATCATTACATCATTATCACATGATCAATATGATGTCATCCTAGTATTAGCAACTTAAAAAAAATTACCTTTTAGAAATATGGAGATTTCCATCCAAAAAAATGGAGATTACTGTGCAGGGCTCATCAGATAGATATCTTTTTCTGTATCTTACTAATTTTATGTCCTACAATGTTCACTTAGATGAGCTTGCACCGTAGTTATAAACATCGACTTATAATGGTTTGGACCTCCCAGTTGTCTTTAATTTATGATATGCAGTAGCTTTGTTCATGTAAATATTATCAAAACATTTGCGTGCTGCAACGTTATGCCATATTGCTTGTAAATTGATCTAGTTGTTTCAGTTTTAAGCTTGTATCTTAGAATATTATGCCTGTCCAATGTTCAAAGATTCAGAGAACAGCAGCTACCTGATTGAAACTAGTACTCATTTTCTCATGAACTATGGATTTCTGATGTCTACCGCACGTATTAGAAGATGAATAATTAATTGTATGCCATGGGATAATGCACAAGGATTATGCTTTTATGATTAGTGACATTCTACTTTGTTCAAGGGATGTTGAATTGCTTACATTTATTCACTGCATGTATTTTGGCCTGCTAGTAATACAAAGCATTCTGATGATCAGGTTGTGGAGAATGTTGCTGCCGCAACCGAACTTGCTGCATTTGGGAAGGACCAGGAAATGCTAGCTGAGATTGAAGCAATTCTGAGCCCTGTGAAGAATCAGACTTGGCCTAGTGGAATTCAGCAGAGCTGATATTTTTGCTGTCCCTGTGACCCTTCTATCCATCTGTATCATTCAAGATATGAACTGCCAATAGTTGGCCGCCTAATCCATCTCAGTTCAGTGGGAGCGCCCATTCTGTTACTGTTCTACCTGTTGCATTTTTTTTTCCTTAATTGTCTTTAGTCCTTTGCAAGGAATTTGTGCCTTTGCACTCCCTTGCTTGGTTGCCTACTCTTTGCAATTGGTGGTTATTCCGCTCATTTATCAATAAGATTATTTGAACAGTTGGGGATGTATAAAAAACAGGATTCATCTAGTACAAATGGATCTAAGAAGCATGACTGGAAACTTGAATTATTTCTTTATTTCAAGTAGTATTAGAAATGTCATTTTCATGAAGCAGTTTGTACGTGACATTTTTGTTTTGCTTCTTCCTTAGATTATTGATGTAATGCTCAGACTTAAACCAAACTTGCCTCTTCTCCACATGTTCTGCAACACAGCCATATATTTAGTAAGCTGAGTTTAGAATCTGCTAGTAGCTGATTAAATCAAATGATAACAAAATTTTTTAGTGCTAAACTCGCTGGGTTAACATTTCTTAACAAAGGTAATGTGCTTAAAAAGCGCATAATTTTAGGTCCTCAATCTGTTTTAAGGTAGAAATAATACATATATTTCAGTCCTTAGTCGATGATAAAACATTAAAAAGAAAAGAGGTTAAACTGAATTAATTCAAATCTATTTCTATTTCACTGTATTAAATATACATAGAATGATCATTTATCATCTATCGACCAAGTTTAAATATCAACATGAATGAGACCTGTATGATAAAAATATGACTCGTGCTGCAAGGATGGTTTCACCATGCAAAGCAGCATTTTATTGCATTAGTTCTAGCTGGCAACGTGTTGTAATGGCAGCCAAGCAATTTCATCATCTGTGTAGCCCTGAATAAGGAAATCTGAACAATTCTTTCGGCATCCATGGTTATAGGGATTCCGGAACCGTCCATCTGGACCACGAAGGTATCCATATCGAGCAGCATTTGCAAGTTCATTGGTAGTGATGTTCCGAGCTATCTGTACAAAAATATACATTAAGAAGGAAAATCAATCAACACCTGACCTTAACCATTAGCGAGTTCTATAAAATATGCTGGGTTATGCAGCAAGCTATGGTGGTTTATGAAACAACAAGACATACTTCATGCCACACTGACAAAACACCAACATATCTTGTTGTCATATGGCTAATACTGCAGAAAACTAAACACAGATCTCATACATGACATGGTTTTTCTAGTCAATTACCTGCGATGCTTGAGCAATGGTTAAAGTTGTGGCTGCCATAAAAATAATGAGGTCGAAAAATAAAAATACAACAGCACCAGGATGTTGAACTACCACATAACGAATCCATCTTTGTTCTGTATGCAATGTATGTACACCTGTCCAAATCCCTGTCAAGACAATCAGGACAACTAAATTGAAAGGTTTCTTTATTTTTCTGAACGTTCTCTAGTATAAACTATTACATATACAAAGTATGGAAGGGATAAATGAGGATTGGTTATCTCTGTAAAGGGAAAAGGCTGACTTTTCAGCAAGTAACTTACTTTGAATTGTAATGGCGGCTGAAATGAATGATGTCAAAGTTCCCAAGCATAAAAAAATGAAGAAGTCCCGCTTGTTCCTCTAAAAAATACATATTGATGAACAAAAAAAAACAAAAAAAGAACAGCTGAGAGGACCTCAAAAATTTTAAAATTAGACAGTAAATTTATGTATAGCATCATTGCTTCAGTATTTGAATAAAAAATAATAATGCATGCAAGGACACATTCACTAAATCGTCTAAAACAATAGCACAGATGTATGCACCGCCACAAGAAAGATTTGGCATTGATCTCCATGTCAACTTTGCATTTTACAAAATAGCAAAACCACATAACATCAGCCTGCATTTCTATATGTTGTCATAGCAAATCCTCTCATGCAACCATTTAAAAAATAGCACTATCAAAAAACAAAACCAACAATTCCAAAAAGAAACTTCATATCAATCAATCCTCAATGTCACAATTGCCAAACTTCATATGGTAAAACCAATTTCTCACCTTCCCCACGCAATTAGATATCCATGGGCAGTGATGGTCAAACTGCTCAACACAGCGCTTACATACAGGGCAGTGCTTGGAGCGAACAGGTCTAATTATCTGAACAAAAATTTGAACTGAAGCTAATTTAGTCCAGACTGCATCTCAAGCATTATGTCAATCTTCAGAAAAAAAAAATAAAATAAAATAGTTCTATCTTTTATCTACATTACAAGAAGCCCACCTTGCAGGTAGGGCAAAGTTGAGACCAATTCCCAGTCCATACAGAGGAGCTGTTTAGATCAACATTTAATAAAGGATCCTGCACAATGTTGAATAATTGTTTGCAAATGGAGAAAAAAAAAGAGGTTTAAATAAGCACGGCCATGAATCAAGAAAATGAATAATGACAGGTTTGAAAGCAAACTCCTCCATAGTGTATCACGTTAAGCAATAAAATTTCCTTCGATTATTTAACCAAAAAAGGAGATACCTATGACTACAACCACAGTCCCTATAACTAATGATAATCCAATCTTGTTCATGTTAAAGAGAGACATATACAATCTTGTTCATCATGTTAAAGAGAGAGAGCTTTGACTGTCAGTCTACATATGTAGTGGGTATATAAAGATAGGATGGGAAGTTTAAAAAAATGGAGATGGATCAGAAAGCCAAATGATGCTGCCTATGATCAGTACCAGCCCACTCAAAATTACTCCCAAACACCCTCACGACTGCACACCACAGAAATGAAATTAAAAAGAAAATACATGGACAAGTAGCGGAAGCTGTAATGCTATGTTTGACTTTGAGACAAAAAGGAGGAGGAAAGAAAATTGGTGGGGAGAAGGTAAGAACATAATGACCTCTAATCACATTTGGTTTGCGGAAGAAGCAACAAAATAAAGGTGAAGGGAGACAATGTTCTGTTCAGGTTCACAGCTATACTCAAATTTCTTATCATTTCCATAATTGCCTTTCTTCATAAAGTATTTAATCATGTAAAAGTAAAACTTGCCATGGAGAAGTATAAGAAACCAGAGAGAAGTACCGTATTCATCCTCGTTCCACAATTTCCCCCAACCCATGAAAGAAGTAATTTATCACAAACAACTTACGCAAGGCTTCAGCTAAAAGCAGATATTACATAATAAAAAGGAATAACCCATTTTTCCCCCCTGCACTTTTATTGTTTTCTGGCTTTTACCCCTGCATTTTTATTTATATGGATTTAGTCCCTACACTTTTATTTTGCCATACATTGGGTCATTAATTTAGAATTAATACACTTTTATTTTGCTGTACGTTGGGTCCTTAAAGGACCCAATTTGTGACAAAATAAAAGTGCAGTGACTAAATCCATGTAAATAAAAGTGCAAGGGTAAAAGCCAGGAAACAATAAAAGTGCAGGGGGGAAAATAGGTTATTCCTAATAAAAATGGCAAAGAAACAACTGAAACATGGAAGGTGCATACCTCTGTATCTGCATCTTTACCCAAATCTTCAAGTCTTTTAATAAAACCTGGATCCCTGCTGCAGGTGATTGTGCATGACCAAAGTAACTTCTAAGATAGAATTTTTAAAGAACAAAGTAACTTCTAAGATAAAAATTTTGAAGAACTTATATCTAGCAGCACACATAAGAAAAGGTATAGCAACAAAAGTATGCTGGCTGTATTAGGAAGAACAAGAAACACAAAGTAGGAAAAGATACAAACTCTTGAAATCAGCAAATACAGATATCTATGCAGGAAGCAAATACGTAAACAGAAGATAACTCAAAATAGCAGCACAACAAATTACCTACTACATCTGTAGAGCATGATTAACGAGACAACAGCAAGAGAAAGAGCAACCCATCCCCAAAGTCCAACAACAGCAGTTACCTTTGGAAGATTTGCAGCTAGAATAACAGTGAAGATTTAATCATAAATAAGGAATTTTCATCAACCGAGAAGAAAACTTGAAATACAAAATCCATCTTACCAGCAATTATTGAGTTGACAAATAGGAAAATAAGTATGATCATAAGAGAAAACAATATAGGAGCATAACCAATGTGCCCCATCCTCCCAATGCAAATTTTGTCACTCCAATGTTTTCTTTGTGCCCGCTGTGCATTAGTCTAAGCAATTAAAAAAAAAAGTGAATACATAAAACATTATTTTCAGGATGCAGTTATTCTGAATCCATGATTTATAATTTTTCCTCAACTAAGTTGAAAGATAAAAATTAAATTAGATAACAGGGTATCATTAAATTAAAAATTAGACTGTTAATACAATCTATTAGTTTGATTGCTATAACAAACTGAATACAACCACCTGGAATGACAGTTGTTTTCATATTTGTCCAAAGCACCATTTCTTCAATGCAAGCAAACAAGTTTTCACTATATTTTTTTCTCAGCAGAAAATTCTTTCATTATATCAAGCCTTTATCCTATACAATTCGTAGACCTCATCTGAATGTTCATCATAGACATGACATCTAACGGGAGGAATGCATTTTTTTCAGACCATTGAAATGGAATACGGCAATATACTGTAAGAATGATACTTCATAACTTTCTAAGCTTTCCTGTGAAATTTTTGAGAAAAGAACAAGAAAAATTCAAGGCAGAGGTGCAAAATTTCAAACTATAAATTAGCTGTCAAGCATGACACTACATTAGTTCTCCAGCAGCAGCGACCAAACTCAATGTATAACCGAACAACTAAAATTTGATGCTCAATGACATGCATACTTTAAACAACACAAGCCAAGAAAACAGACATCCAACTGACTGAACTATTTCTAGCAGAAAATCTCACAACAAAGCATGAAAAACTGTCAGGACCAAACATTCATAAAACCTTGCAAATTCCTGTGCCTGGTATTGGCATTTAAAGAACACAGCTTAATGTTTACTTAATGAGGGTATTATCCAAAATACAAATTTACGTACAAGGAAAAGGGCGACTTGTCGATGACCTTTATCAGATGCAAGCTGAACAGGAGTAGATCCATTTTTATCCATCACTGCCAGTTCCTGCTTTGTGCCAGCATGTACAAGCACGACACATGCTTCTACATTTCCTCTTAGTGCAGCCCAGTGCAAAGGAGTGCAACCTGATGGAAGTCATTTTCAACATCATCATAACTACTTAGATGTATAATAAAACAATTCTTTCCTTCTTTCCTGCAATTAATAAAATTAGAAAGCAGCATCGCCCTCAAGAACATAATGTATTAAGCAAATATCATCATCTCTAACAGTAACAGAGTTCATCATTGTGCCTTTTTATTAGGATCTAGCTTCCGATTGGTTTCACATTACTATTGCTCCTAAATAACTGACTCGTGTCCTTGATTCTATTCTATAACAAGAAAATCTTCATAAAATTAAAGTCTAGCTGGATACCATTCCAGGAAATGTACCGGGCTCATGATATGGATTCAATTAAATCACTCCAGAAACAATGGGCTGAACGGTAAACATTGCAGTTGATTTCAAGTATATTATCCCACCAAGAGCAACTTTGTTGCAGTTGATTTGTAGTGTAACTGACACACAGGAATATCTAATGCAACCTGAATAATTTTCATTGTCTTTAATCAATGCAAAAGGAAAGCAGCTCTACAAACAACCAGAAGTTCTCTGTAAGGATAACTCCCTAGGAGTAATTTTAAGACGCTGCAATGTTTCTTTACCTAAGTATCACCTTTTGGCTTTTAGATTTTCAATCGATTGCATTATCTGTTCCCTCCATTTATCTGTTTCCAATAAAAGAAGATTTGAGGCATTGTTTGTTCATATAAATGGTGAAAAACACATCATCAGACCAACAAACATAATATAATGATCCCTTCTCCCACTATTTAACTTTGCAAACTGCCCATTTTCATTTTTCCTAAAAAAAATAAAAATAAATAAAAAAATAAAAATTTGATGAATGTTTTCATCAGTAAAGATTATCTAAAGACTTGGAATAGGACAACAAAATCAGGAGAAAGAACATAAGCTAGTGACGGTCACATAAATTTACAGTCAACTAGATTTTAAGGAGATAAAGAGTACAGTTGCAAGATAAAATGATAAACTAAACAAAGGAGAGGGAAGGGGGATATTATATTTTCCCAGTATACCTTCTTTATCTTGTCTTCCTTGGCTTGCATCTCGAAATAGAAGTAATCTAATTGTGTCAGGATAGCCTTTATATGCAGCCCTGGTAGAAAGTGGTACAATAATAAGCTTTTTTCACCTCAAGCATTGATAATCTAGAGTACATAAGCATTTCTTATTCTTGATATAATTTCAGCTCAAGCATGTGTTTTCATACACGCAGTTACAGAGCCTTGAGACAAAATGAATTGAAATAAAAAGCAGAAAAAGAATAATTTAAAAAACACAGATAGCAAGATATGTATGCAAAAGAGGAGTTAGGAAAACTTCGGTTATCTTGTACGGCAACATATAGTCATGATGACAAGACTATGACATTATGGTCAGATTGCACACCTTCCAATTATGTAATATGGTACCTACCCATGGCTAACTATTCCAGACATAATCATATTTCTGTGAGGTGTTAAAAATGGAAATCTATCTGTACTAAAAAACTGCAAAAAGTAATGTTTAAACAACAATTCCTATTGCATTGATACAATCCAGTGTTCTGCTTGTACAATTAACATTCACATGTTTGTGCCCTTACATTTATTTCAGCTCAACTAAGTCTTACTACCAAACTAATTGAAACAAAATACACAATTTTTTTTTTTTTAAATCTAAAGATTGGCTCCAACATTGAAGTGCCGTTGCACCAAAACAAAGTTGTTTTAAATTTCCAAACAACCCATGCCAAAGACACAATGAATAATGCAAGTATCTATAAACTCCTTCATCCATAGTGTTTTGACTTACCAATGAAGAGGGCTCCTCCCTTCATTATCTGGTACAT
Organism: Mallotus repandus; assembly: GCA_949671775.1. NCBI lineage: Eukaryota > Viridiplantae > Streptophyta > Magnoliopsida > Malpighiales > Euphorbiaceae > Mallotus > Mallotus repandus. The sequence goes on along the minus strand of CATIWM010027195.1, from coordinate 12,857 downwards.
CAAAATCTGCATGAAACTTTGCAACGATGTGATTTAAGATAGCTGTTTGTCCATACTGAGCTGCAACATGAACTGCCTGAAGCAGAAAAATTGAGATTCAAAAGCTGCATTTACATGGTATAACAGCACTAGACATCGTAAAAGGTACGAATTGGACATCGACTTAAAACAAAGTACCCGATATCCATTTATATCAGCTGCCTCAACTCGAGCTCCATTTTGCAATAACACATCTGCTGCAGGAATTGAACCTCTAACTGCAGCCCAATGTAATGCTGTTTGCAGCATATTATCAGCTGCATTGACATCACCTCCATGCTTCAACATCACAATACACGCATTCAACACTTAATTCCAATCAACTCCATTACAAACTAATTAATTTCTAATTTGTGTGTGAAAGCGTTCAATTGAGTTGAATTCGAACGAACAAACAAACACATGATCTAAAATAAAAAGCCAACAACTTTAAGCACAAAAAAATTCAAAAATTAAAAAAAAAGTAATCTTTTAGAGCATGAAAATGATTAACTACCTCGATTATATATTGTACGATATCAGAAAAATTGTTGAGAGCAGCCCATTGAAGAGCGTAGTAGCCATTACCATCAGGTTGAGATAAAGAAGCACCGTCTTGTTCAACGAATTTACGCAATTTCTCAAAATCTCCATAAGCAGAAGCAGCGAAAACATCGATTACTGGCGGCGGCTGCTGCTGATGCGACGCCGTTTTGGATTCCGGTGATGAAGATGATGGTGATGATACTACCTCGATCTCCGAAGATGCCATACGTGAATCGTGAATCGAATAATACATGCAAAAATGAAATTGAATTGAATTGATAAAAAAAAAAAACAAATTGGAGGTTTAGGGTTTTATGCAATCTAATTGATTTGTTGCTTGTAAGTGAAGCTCACGTCATGTCGTCTTCTTCTATACTTTGTTTATTAAGGTAAATGCAGCTGATTCGTAGTTTAGTTAGCTCTTTCTTTAATGAATTCACTATTCAGTTTACATTTAAATATGTATATCTATATAAATGCAATTAAAATCGTTAGATTACTGTTAATTTAATTATAACTTTTGATATATTTTATAGGTATTGATATATAAAAAAGATCAACAGTTATAATTAAATAAAAATAAATTCAACAGTTTTAATTTCATTTGTATAAATATAAATATTTATACCATAACAAGAGCCTCAAATAAAATAAATAAATAAATAATAAATAATTATTTTTGGCCAAATGTATAGTTTCACTCCTCAACATTACCTTGTAGGTCTATCACATTTATTAACTTTTATTTTAATCATTCACATATATAAACTTCTATTTATTTTGCCTATATCACCTCTATCTGGCACCGATCAAGCGCATGTTAAGAATGTGCGCTGATACAGAAGAAACAATGATGTCGACAACCATGGCACTTTTATATTACAATTAGAAAATAATAAAAGTAGGTTAAAAAGGTAACTAACCTTGATTAACCACTGAATATCTAGTAAAAAGAATTCCTAAATTACTAAACTCTGCAATCTCTAAATCAGGCACTCTCTCAATCTCGTTGTTTAGCTTTCTTATCTCCTTTCATTAACTACATTGTATGCTTTACCGGTAACTATCTCTCAATTTTTCTTCAAATCACTTACATCTTTCTTGCTCTAATAGGGTTAGATCATTCCATCTTCAAGCTTGACATGCATCTGATTCTCTATAATTGTCTTCAACATCAGGTCACTTCAAATTCACTTCTCTGTCCTAAGGTTTGTAACATTCATTACCTAGTAGTTTTTGACAATTTGAAATTGGGTGTGTTGAAGATAACTCCAGCTCACTATTTCAACTATATTTGTTATATTAGTTACGTTGTATTTTATCCCATTCCTTTGTATTATCACGTAACTCAGAATTGTACCCTATATATGTTGTACTCAATATTGTTATTCAATATACTGGAAAACCATTCAATCACAAACTTTGAGTTGGTATCAAAGCGAAGCATGGAAACCCAAACCAACTCTTCCGCAACTTCCTCTTCTACCACAGATATGTCTTTTTCGTCTTCTTCAACCCAAACAAACTCACTGCTGCCATTACTGACTGTTATCTCTCCCAATACCCTTACCAATATTCAACAAACATTTTCCATTAAACTAAATTCAAATAACTTTATTCCCTGGAAGTTACAGTTCCAGCCATTGCTCAATTTTTACAACTTACATGGCATATTGTATGGAATCGAGCCACCTCCACCAAAAACTATTCTTAATGCCACTACACAAGAATAAGAGTTGAATCTCACCTACACCGTCTGGTTCAACAAAGACTAGATTTTATTTTTATGGCTTCTCTCGTCAATTTCTAAGGAAGTTTATCCTCACTTGATCGGCCTCAACTCAGCTTCATCCGTTTGGCAAGCATTTGTCTTCTGTGTATGGTATGGTAAATAATGCACAAAGAACCCAACTTTACATTGAACTTCACAATCTTTTGAAGATTGACATGTCTATTTCTGATTATCTTTTCAAGGCTAAGAATATTGCCGATAGCCTAGCCCTAGTCGGACAACCAATTTTTATGGCAGAGTTTAATGCCATTATTTTTTGCAATCTCGGTTTTGATTTTAATGGAGTTATTGGAGGTTTGCAACAGAGAACTAATCCTCCATCATTTAATGATCTTCATGGACAATTGGTCTCCTATTGAAATCACAACAAACATCGATTCCTGTGGCTCATATGGTGCAACATTCCTCATCCTCAATGTCCTCTGGTTATTCATCTTCTCCAAATAATGGTTTCAATCTCCGGTCTCAATCAAATTTTAATAAAGATAGACATCAGAACCAAAACAGATTCAATTCAATTCAATGCTAAATCTGCGGTTACAACAATCATGTGGCCCTCAAATTGTAGACGAAGGTTTGATGTAAATTTTACCCGTTCTGTTGTATCTACATCGAGACAGTTCTCTGACAGACCACCTCACTCCTTCTCGGCTCCTCAAGCAAATCTTACTCATGTGGATAATTTTTCTACTCAGTCTGCTGGTTGGTTTCTTGATATGGGTGCAAGTCATCATGTAACCCCTGACCTTGCATCTTTGAGTATCCATGATGATTACCAAGGTAATGACAAACTTATGGTTGGATACAAGCAAGGCCTTCCCATTTCCCATGTTAGTAAGAGTAACATATCCAATTCTAAACATTCCTTTGCTTTAAATAATGTTCTTTATGTTCCATCTATAACCAAGCCATTACTTTTTGTGAAAAAATTTTGCAAAGATAATCATTGTTTTTTTGAGTTTGATGATGAATATTGTTTTATGAAGGACAAAACCACCAAGTAAATCTAACTTCGAGGGACCAATGATGATGGATTATACAAGCTGTAATCTTTGAGTCCTTTTTTCATGCGTATCTCACCAATCTCCACCAATGGCATGCGCGATTAGGCCATCATAATTTTCCAACTGTTAAGCAACTCATTCAGAAATTTCAATTACCTTGTTCTAGTTTTTCTACTTCTTCAAATAAATGTAAGGATCATTTGTCTTTGCCTATGACTTACAATCGAAGTTCTGCTCCCCTTGATTTCATTATGATGTATGGGGGCCAGCACCTATGCTTTCTTCTTTAGGCCATAAATATTTTGTTATCTTTATTGATGACTATTCTTTGTTTACATGGTTCTATCCTCTTAAAGCTAAAATTTATCTTTTTTTTGGTCTTTTAACAATTTCAATCTTTAATTGAAAGGCTATTTAATACCACTATAAAAGCTTTTAATTCAGACTGGGGTGGTGAATATCGCTCATTACACAATTTTTTTTAAGAAAATTGGTATTCATCATCGCATAACATGTACACACACTCATGAACAAAATGGAACAATTGAAAGAAAAATAAGACATATTGTGGACATTGGTCTTTCTTTACTTGGTCACTCCAGTGCTCCCTTTAGGTATTGGCAATTTGCCTTTAACACAACAGTTTTTCTAACTAACTGCATGCCTATAAAATCCCTCTCCAATGCTATTCCTTTTCAATTATTATTCAATCAACAACCAGATTATTCTTTTATAAAAATATTTGGAAGTGTTGTCTATCCTTTGCTATATCCATTTAACAATCATGAATTCTTATATCGTAGCAAAGAATGTGTTTTTCTAGGACATTCTCCTCATTATCTAGGTTATAGATGTCTAGATCCAAACACTGGAAAAATATATTTTGCACATCATGTAACCTTTAACGAGTCCAAATTTCCTTTTAAAAAAATAAATTTGGTTATTGATCAACCCTTTCCCACGCCAACGCTAACTCCGTGGCTGCAGTTATCCTATCCATTATCATTGGTTCCTTCTCCACCAAAATCAGGTAAAACTTCTACTTTATCTCCAATTCTTTCTCTCACTAATTTTACTTCACCTCAAACACCTCTCTTCTTATCTCAACCTTCCACCCCTCAAACTAGATTGCTTACCGTATCTTCACCCAATAATGATAACCCAACGTACAACTCCACCAATTCTGCTACAACCCAAACAAAAAAAATTAATGTTTTTAATCCTGAAGATATTAATTTATTTGTTGATCTTCCCTTATCTACTCAAACTTACCATACTCAACAACCTCCAAATTGAACTCATCCTATGGAACTACATGCTTCCACCCTAGCAAAATCATCCAAACATTCCAACCTAGCTACTTGTTCCACCTTTTCCATTGAAACTGAACCTACTTCTTACTCAAAAGTTATTCTTTTACCACAATGGAGAGATGCTATGCACAATAAAATTCAGGCTCTTTATAAAACCAATACATGGAATCTTGTTCCATCTCTTTCTTATGCAAATATTGTTGGTAACGCTGGGTCTACAAGATTAAAAGACATGCAAATGGTTCTATTGAGTGCTATAAAGTGAGGTTGGTTGCTAAGGGTTACACATAAGAGTATGATCTTGATAAAATGGATACTTTTAGTCCGATAATTAAACCATTGACAATAAGAATAGTGCTTTCAGTTGCAATATCCAGGGGACAGGCAATTAGACAATTAGATGTCAGTAATGCATTCTTGCATGGATAATTAAAAGAGGAGGTTTTTATGCAACAACCATAAAGGTTTGTTGACAAAAAAGTTCCTCATTATGTTTGTCAACTTCGAAAATCCTTATATGGGCTTAAGCAAGCCCTAAGACCATGGTTCCAAAAATTAAGCATATTTTTTTTGTCACTTGGCTTTCGGGGTTCCAATGCTGATTCTTCATTATTATTTACTTTAACAATTCAGTTTTATGTTTTCTGTTGGTGTATGTTGATGATATCATCTTTACGGGCAATGATACCACTTTTTTTCAAAAAATCATTAGGAAGTTACATGCGGATTTTTCACTACGTGACTTAGGACCTTTGAAATATTTTCTTGGCATAGAAGTAGTCCATCATTTGAAAGGCTTAACACTACATCAACAAGCCTACATTCGCTCTATTATGAAACAGATGGGAATGCAAAATAGTTGACCGCTCTCCACACCTATGCAATCTAATCTTGTTCTGAAAAAGTCTGATGGAGAATCGTTGTCATCTCAGAAGGCTACTAAGTTTCGGCAATGTTGTGGATCATTGCAATATGTTACAATGACAAGACCAAATATAATTTTTGCAGTGAATTGCTTAACTCAATATATACATAGTCCTACATCAGTTCACTTTAAAGCCATAAAGAGATTACTAAGGTATTTTCAAGGACAATTAAATATGGTCTTCTTCTCTCTTGGTTTGCCTTTACTGAGTTGTGCATTTTTATTGATGCTAATTGGGCGGGGAATCTAGATAACATACATTTTATAAGTGGATCTCTTATTTTTCTTAGTTGTAATCTAATCAGATGGTCTTCAAAAAAATAAAATACAGTAGCTCGTTCTTCCACAGAATCAAAATTTTGAGTTGTTGCTAATGCAGCTTCCAATATCAAATGACTACATGTTCTACTTCAAGATCTTGGTGTTCATTCTAAACAAGTACCACACATATGGTATGATAATTAGGGGGCTATTTTCCTTTCCTCAAATTCGATTTTCAGTGCTAGAACTCGTAATGTGGAATGTGATTTTCATTTTGTGCGTGAACTGGTTCAATCTAAACGGCTCACAGTTAACTCTATTACATCTCGGGATCAACTAGCTGACGTGCTCACCAAACCACTTCCTAAACAGACATTCAATTTTATCTTCAACAAGCTTCGGTTACACCATGTTCCACCTTCATCTTGACGGGGGGTATTGAAGATAAGTCTAGCTCACTATTTTAGCTATATTTGTTATATTAGTTACATTATATTTTATCCCATTCCTTTATATTATCACATAACTCATCATTGCACCCTATATATATTGTACTCAATATTGTTATTTAATATATTGGAAAACCATTCAGTCACAAACTCCGAGTGGGTGCTTGAATGAAGGTTGAAGATGTTGTAATTAGAATAAAACAATCGAAAGTCTACAAGGTTATGTTATGATTGTTGCTAAGCTACTTCATTGCTCATCCATTGCAAGGATGTTTTGTGCTTGACCATAACAACTGTGCTATGAGAAACATACAAGGTAAAGAAAAAAATTGTCATAATGTCGTTTTAGATTCTACTTACCACTTATTTGATGAAATGTCAAAAAAGAAATTTTCATTGTTTTTTTTAAAATTTTCTAAGTTAATTTTGATGTTATTTAGTGTTTTCTTTAGTTTACAACTATTTTATGAAATCTGGTGGTGTTCATTTGTTGATATAATTGCCCTTTAATGATGAATCATGGTGGTTTGAGAGATGCATAAAGCGGTAATGGTAGCAATAGTGGTTTAGATAGGGTAATGTGGAAAGAGAAGAAAAGATAGGGACTCAATTACAATTTTTATTCGCTTCCAAATAATACTTTAATCCTTTTTTATATGTATTTTGTGTTTAAATACAATTATATATGTATGTCAGCAACCTTTGTTACATTTACGTATTCTAAAATGCGTGAATATCACGTTGTTGGTCCACTCTGTCAAGTCATGAGCTCAAAGAAATAAAAATACTAATTTTACGAGTTAAATGAGTCCAAAATAAAAGTTAAAAAGTTTAATAGGTTAAATTAATAGTTGAGATGTGAGACAGATCAAAGTGATAAAGTTTAGGGATGAAAGAAGGTATTTGGCCATTATTTTTTCAATAATATTAAGGTAATTAATATCAAACATTAGTAAGATTTTGAAAAAAAGAGAATTATATAAAAGGTTTTTGTACTAATTATTACATTTGATTAATTTGTAGCTTTTAATTTATTACAATTATTACAATTATTTATTTTAAATACAAATTATTTGTAGTTCATGCCAAGTGCAGATTCACGACTTGTATATATTAAATGTTTAGCTCTAAAGTTATTAAGCAAAAAATTTGACAATGTTTGTCTTCATATTTGAGTATTCACTTTAAAATCTAATGTTTCAAACCATTAAAAATTCTAATTTTTATTAAAAATAAAATATTTACCATATATTTATTTGATATTATTTTTAACTAAAACACTATTATACATATCTCATAACTACTCAAATTCTAAAAATATTTATATACTACATATTTTTCTACCTTAAAACACTCAAATATTTATTTAGTATTTTTTTTTCAACTAAAACACTACTATATATACACTATAAACTAATCAAATAAATTTAAAAACTAATCTTATTATAAATAAAAAAATTATGGTAACAAATAGTGAAGAAAATAAAATTAATATGATATATTTTATTTTTAATTTAATAAGCCAAAAATTTGAGAAGTGTCTTTTTTTATAATTCAGAATTAACTCTTAAAATGTTATGTGTTGAATTATTAAAATTCACTGTCACACCCCATCTCATGTAGCCCGAAGTGGATGGTTAGTATCTCATCTCATCTCACATAGTCCGAGATGGACACTAAAGCTTACTCTTTTATACTTTTCCAATAATCTTTAATAAAATTTAATATACTTAATACTTCTCATTTTGTTTAAGTATTTATATAGACATAAGTCAAATTCACATTAAAATAACAGTAAAGATTAAATTAAAAATAATTTAATATACAATATATAATAACATGTCTACAAAAGTTTTAAACTTAAAATATACAATATTATGTCCACTAAAATGAGAGTAACACCAGAGCAGGGCTATTAGGCCGACCTTAATAATCTATCTATAGAACCCCCTTGAGTCATGGGTGCACTATCAAGCCCTGCTATCCGAAAAGATTTTGAAAACAGAGAAAAATGAGTACAAAAATACTCAGTGAATAGATATTACAAGCATAAAACAATTTATCTTAATTAAACATAATAAATACCTCAAATCCAAAACACTAGAGTATTCATAACCAAATTATAGTTCATTTAAAACATCAAATTCAATCTTGCTTTCAAACATATTCAAAGCTTAATAAGATATCATTCACTTAAAACATTAAATCAATACTTGCTTTCAAACTTGTGCAAACTCAACCAAGTCAAACACATATTTTTACAATATCATTATAAACTTTCATGTGTTTTAACCAACCCTGTAGCAACATCACAACCTGGCCATAACATACAGGCCAGCACAAACTCACTCTCAAGGCACACTTGAAGGCTAACCCTTCGACTACATTAGCACGGAACGACCCTTCTACCTTCACCGTCCTGCAATCAAGTGCCCTGTTGTTTATTGCGCAATAGCAACCATCACAAATCTCAAATGTGCATATATCATCTCCGCACATTTAACAACTAGCATAGGGTGGTAATACACAAAACCAAATACCATTTCCATCAAATAATCAGTCAAAGCAATTCCATCACATTTATAGTTCAATACAGTATTGGAAATCAAACCACTTCTCATCATAATTTAAAGGGATGAAATGAAGCTACTTAACTCATTTAAATTACCAAGTAACTAAAGTAATCTCAATTGGATTGTAAAACAAAAACATAATATAATAACACCTTTAGCTTGTGAACTTGAAACCATTTCATTGTTTCAAAACATGAATAATTCAAGTATTTCAAATAATAATAATAATAAGGCTAAATTGAAATAAATTCTTATACATCAATTCAAATACTCAAAGTATCATTTTAAAAACTATCAAATCAAGTTACCAAATCAAAGTATATTTTATTAAAACATTAAACTTGTAAACTTGAAACCCTTATAGTTTCTAAACTTGAAATTTATACAAGTACTTCAAGTAGCAACAATCTAATTTAAAACAACTCAAATATATCAACTCAAGTTCATGAAACGACAACAAAACACTCATTTTATTTCTGTATAAAAAAATTAAAAAGGCTTGAACATCTACTTACAAAATAACTTCCAAAACAAACACAACCATGACACCGTTTTGCTTAATTCGCTCCAGCACTTTCCTTTCCTTTTTCAGCACCTAAAAAATACAATTTTATTTATAAATCATTAATATAATAATCCCACATGCTAATCTAACCATGCAGCCCCCAAATGATATGCATAAAATGCAATTAAGTTTAATTCTACTAATCAGCTTAATTGACTCTAAAATAACTATTTTCAGGCCTAAATTAGAAAAATCAATATGAACTATAGAAAATGAATTTTAATCTCAAATTTTAACCAGACACAGATATATATGTCTAGTATCCTAAATAAAAATTTTACTTCAATTTATTAACTATTAAAGGGCTTAAGGATAGCTCAAAATAATCAGCTTCAATAATCCTGGTAGACAAAGCAACTAAAAGTATGACCTTGACTGACCATGTTACGTATGGAATCAGCTGTAATTAAAAACTAAAAAGTTTTAGATAAATCTTTTAAGTTTTTCTAGAATTAAATAAAACTTAATTTAGAGTTTCCTAGTTCATGATATAACAAAAATACCAAGACTAGTTCTTAACTCATGAACTCTGTAACCTGGTTTACAAGCTAACTTTGAAAAATTTCTAGGACTTATAGAAAATGAATTTTGAGCTAAAATTTGAATCAATATTAGATTTCTATGTCTAAAATTTTACATCAATTGGATAATCACAAAAATAATTATAGATAACGAATTACAACTGGTTCAAAGAAACTGATAGACTGAGCAATAAAATGTTTTCTTTTACTACCCTAACATAGAGACTGAATCATAATGAGCTCAAAGAAGAATGTTTTTATATCTCTTTAAAGTTTACATATCATCAAATAAAAATTAATTTAGATCTTTATAGCTCAAGATATGATCAAAATATCGAGACTGAAAAACCAGGATTTGAGAACCCGAAATCTGCTACTTAAGAACCCGAAATCAATTTATCCAAAATAATAAAATTACTTACCAATTCAATAAATACAGCCTTAGGAAGATGATTATTGATCTGGAATTGATTTAGATCCTCAAATTTCTCTTGTATAATCAGCTCAACTTGAAGAATTTAGGAATTTTCTCTAGCTCTCTCTCTTTTTCTCTTTCCTTTTTGTTTCTTTCTAAGAGTTCTTATTTCTATTCTTTTTAACCTTGAGGGGTAAAATGATCTTTTTTAATGGTCACAACTAATTAAGTAAAATTATATTTAACATGTGTATTTGAGTGTTTATATTCAGCTCAATTAAATTTGCAACTATCAGATGTGGCACAAGCAGTTATTAGTGCATCATGACTGTGACAAAGGGCAAAAACGAATATTGAATTTTTGTGGCAAAAGAGAAAGTAGGATTTGGTGGTAAATGATGGAAATCTTCATTTTATGGAAAAATAGAAAGTAGAATTTAGTGGTAATTCCAATCATTAGAAAAAAATTTCAAGCAAAATTACAAAAATAAAATTTATAATTTTGGGAAAATTATCATAGTCAGTCATTACCGGTGTCATGATCATGAAAAATGATCATGACGGATCATCACCACCAGAGTCATGATCATGAAGCGCAAAAATTCAAAATTCTATCTTGGCGCCCTTCAATTGTCATGATCATGATAATTTCTTCATGATCATGACAAGTCGCAGACCTACTACTTTTTTGGGTGGTTTCAACAGCTCTATATGCATTAAATGCACCTCCCACAACTCTTTTCTTCTATAAAGATATAAATACAAGTCAGTTTTTAGCTGGATAAAATTAATGAAGTTGAGCAAACAAACTTAGAGCAATTTTTGAGCATTCACTCTTGAAATCAATTCTTCAACCACCCAAATCTTCATCTTTAATTCTTGTAATTGTTATCTATCTCAAGAGTGTTCTTGATTGTGGGTTGGTGATTGTTTAATCCCTTATTCAATAGCTCAATACAGAGATTGAGTGAGTTGGGTTAGGGTTTTAAATACTTGTAAGCTAAGAGGCTTGTTCTTAGCAAGTGGGTTCGAGTGTGAGCCTTGGGAAATCACTTGGGTATCTTGATTTAAGCTTATAAGGGTTTAATCTACACATTGAAGCAAATTGATAATAGATTAAAACTCTCAACTAGTGGTTAAGGATAGGAGTAGGCTTTGAGGGCCGAACCTCTATAAATCTTTGCAGTTTTTATTACTCTCCCACTTCATTTATTTCAGCTCTAGATCTATTTTTAGTTTGCTCTTGGGTATGAAATCAAAATTACCCATATTGTTTCAAAAGCCAATTCACCCCCCCCCCCCTCTTGGCATGTGTGGAATTACATTTTTTATCAGAGCTTTGGTCTCCATTCTTAAAGATTTAACCATCTTGGAGTAAAGATCATGGCCTCCATAAGTCAAGTTGTTGCCGCCCTCGTTCATTGTCCTAGCTACACAAGACCTCCATTCTTTGATGGCACCGATTATGCATATTTGAGAAATAAAATGGAGATGTTCTTGGATACTGAAGGAGACAATTTATGGGACATTATTGAAGAAGGTTGGAGTCCTCCGACAAAGAAAGACAATCAAGACAATGAGGTGACCATTCCTATAAAGGAATGGAATGATGATCAAATCAAAGCTAACATGAGAAATAGAAAGGTAATCACCATCCTCTATTGTGGTTTAAGTAAAGAAGAATACAATGGAATTGAGCACTTGAGAATGGCCAAAGAAATTTAGGAGTGTTTAAAGACCAAACATAAAAGTACCAATCAACTCAAGAATAAGAAGTTGCAAATGCTTGGAAGAGAATATGAGTTGTTTGAAATGAAGGCCAATGAGAAAATTGGTGAGATGTATGGTAGACTTATCACTCTTCTCAATGCTCTAAGAAAACTAAAGAAGAAATTCTCAAATGAAGATGTCAACAACAAAATCCTTGTGATCTTGCCTCAAAAGATTTAAGAAGTTGAGATTTCTTCAATTGAAGAAGCAAATGACCTATCTACTCTCCCAATGGATGAATTTCTTAGGAAACTTCTCACCTGATGAGTGTGAAAATGAAGTGTTTTAAGCACTCAAAGCATTAGGTTTAGGTGTAAGTTCAGTTACATTTAGGTTTCTTTTGTTTAGTTTTTCTTCAATTAGGCACTTTTTGCATGATTCGCATGTTTATTTGTTTTTAGTATTATTTCATTTATTTTTAATGAATTTTTATGCATTTAGGAAATAAAGGACAATGGAGAAAGTTGCATGGGAGTCAAGAATATCCAGAATGGTGCAAGAAGATGTAGTGCTGAAAAAGTTACTTACACGGCCGTGCCACTTGCGTCGTCATGTGGATGCTGTGAATCTTCACGAGAATCAGGTCACACGGCCGTGCCAAAAAGGCACACGGCCGTGCGCCGTGCTGATGGACGAATTCGAATTTTTATTTCAGTACTGACTAGTCAGGGGCAATCTGGAGATTTCACAAAGCACTAACCCTAG
>CATIWM010027181.1:0-12619 GCA_949671775.1 Mallotus repandus | reverse complement strand
CATTTTTTATTTTATCCTTATATTTATTTTTTAATTTTATCTCTTTTTTATTTATTTTTATTTTTTCTTATTTTCTATTATCTTTAATTTTTTCCTTATTTTTTATTTTTAATTTTTTAGTTTTTAGTTTTGGTTTTGGGTATTAATATATATAGGCAGTGTGCCCCATTTTAGATATTATAATTAACATATTTAAATTATATAACTCATGTTAGTTTTAATAAATAATTAAAGTGTCAGATATCCTAGTGTTTGTGTGTGTATATATATTTATATATTAGGTTGATATTATTTTATTCATTTTATACACGGAAAACAAAGAAAATGTACAAATAATAAAATAGAAAAATAAATGAAAAATATTTCAAGTTTCATGCATTTGAAAAAATATGGACACTTGGATTCAAATTAATTGCAATGCATATATCAATTTTTTTTTTTATTTTTTATTTTAATTAATTGAATAAAATTACATTTAAAATTTATTACTCAAGGCCAACTATTTCTTTGATAATTTTTCTAACAATATATACTTACTCAAATTATCATATTCAGATACTATTTTGAGTTTCAAATACTGTTTTGAGCTTATTCAGAACATATACTTTTGGTTTGAGAAAAATATTTGAATAATATTAAGATAATATATTGTTTTAGTATATGATACGATTTGGAAGTTTGACATACATATTATATTCAGGTATTTATGAGTTTGAGATATTGTTTGTAATTTTCAAATACTGTTTTGAATTTTAGATACTTATAATATTCTGATAATATAATGTTTTGATTGCATCATATACGAATAATAGTCAGAAAATATACCATTTTTTAGTATCGTTCTTATTATTTCTTAAGCTTGTTGTGTAAAAAAAAAATTAATTAATAATTTTTGTTAATTTTTAACACAATTGGGCAATATAGACCCAACTTTTTTGAACAAAATATAACTTTTTTATTTTTTTCAATAATAATACATTGATCTAAAATATAAAAAATGTTAGAGATACTAATTTCTAGCCATAAAATCTGCTCTTAAATTGTGCCATGAATGAAAGCTTTTGATTTTTTTTAAGAAAGAAAACAAGATTAAATACCTTCACCAAACTTGTTCTCACGACTTTACATTATTAATTAAAAAAAGTTGAAATAATAGTCTCAAATTAAACTAATCTAATCTATCGACTATTTAATGCACCAGTATACTATTTTTTTAGCATCATATGCAATTTTGAATTTTTAGATATTTATAATATTTAGATAGTATACTATATTTATGAGTTTAAGATACTATTTTTAATTTGCCGATATTATTTTGAGTTTTAAATACTTATAATATTCATATAATATATTGTTTTCATTGTATCATATACGAATAATATTTAGAAAATATACTATTTTTAAATATTATTCTTTATATTTCTTAATAAATAATAAAATTAATTATTATTTTGACTAATGATTTTTTTTCTATATCTCCTACCAGTCATTTTAATGAAAAATTTTATTAATTTTGAGTATATTGGGAAAAATAAAAAAAACAATAATAAGAATGATACTTAAAAATGAATTAGATAATTAAAAATAAGCTAAATAAAAATGTGATTTTTCTCAAAAAAAAATAAAAATGCGATTAAATATCCACACAAGGAAAAGTAAATTGATTAATTTAAGATGGATTGGAATTCCAGGAAAATACATCACGTTTTCTATGTACTAAGCAGCTGATCATGGGAATCAATAGTGGAAAATTGCTTCTATTTCCAAGTAATTAAATTAAATTGTTGGGTTCTTCTCAAATAAAACTTCAGGGTGCATTTTAGTTGAAAGAGAAAAATGGAAGGCAATGGCCAAGAGGGAAAAGATGTGATTGTTAGCACTTGCATATCTCTATGCAAATGCTTTTCAATACGAAAAAATCATTCATGATGCAGAGCATAGAACAAAAAGAAAAAAAACAAGGAATGAATTTAGCATCAGATGAATGGTCAATTTCAACAACCAGGATGAGCAAAATCTCTCAATTCGTTGACTGATCACTAGGCCAAGAATCTTAAAACAATTTGATGATATCAAAAATCACTCACCTATAATAATCTTTACATCATAAATTATCTTTACAACTACTATTTACATTTAACTAAAAATATGCTCAAGACTCATTATCCGATTCACTTCAACTGCTGATATCTTTAAAATTTACCTTTTAATTGAAACTAGATCTAATCTTATCTCAAACAAGATAACATTTTGATCCTTAAAGTTTTACAACAAATAATAATAATAATAATAATCAACAATCAGTTGTCATTATCCATATCTTTTTTGGTTTGAAATTGAATTTATTCCTAATTCTACCATTCTCAATATCCAAATCTTTAGAAACACTAAATCTTTATTAGATTCAAATACTTCCATATCTTTTTTATTCCCATCTTTATTTAAAAAAAAACTTTATTTTTTAAATTTATCCAAATTTTTATTAAAAAAAAACTCAAGCAAATTTTCTAGATATTTATGCAATATATATCAATAAAATTAGCAGAAACAAAAACTAATTAATTGAATTTCTTCACATTCATACCTTTGTTTTTATTTAGATTCTATATACAATTCAAAATTTGAGTTTTTATTTTCTCTTTATAATTTTTTTTATTCAAATTTCTTTGCCTATAGTTGATTTTAGCATATAGTTGAAACAAGTGAGGAGAACAGAAATGGCAGGAGGTGGTTTTACAGATGGTGGCCCTGGAAAGAGAGCTCATCTTTATGAGAACAAAATTACTTCTTATATCATCTGTGCATGTATTGTTGCTTCTCTTGGCGGATCTCTTTTTGGGTATGATCTTGGCGTTTCTGGTGAGTTTTCTTTTTATGAAATCTTGCATTGCACGTTGCTGATGCTCTATAAAAATTGAAAATCTGAAACTGATAATTGGGTTCAGGTGGAGTGACTTCCATGGATGATTTCCTGAAGGATTTCTTCCCAAAAGTGTATAGGAGAAAGCAACTTCATCTTCATGAGACAGATTACTGCAAATATGATAGCCAGATCCTGACACTTTTCACATCTTCATTGTATTTTGCTGCGCTTTTCTCCACTTTCGGAGCATCCCATGTAACAAGAAACAAAGGCCGGAGAGCCAGTATCATTGTCGGATCTATAAGCTTCTTTTTAGGAGCAGTTCTTAATGCAGCTGCTGTGAATATCTTCATGCTAATCATAGGTCGTGTACTCCTTGGCGTAGGCATCGGATTCAGCAATCAGGTACATTCATCAATGCATTTTTAATGAAAAATGTTCCGAAACATCCCTAGTTTTTCTTTCCGCTGCTCTGAAAATGATTTAGGTTAGAGCTTGTATGCTACAATATAAGCACTGGACGGAAAATGGGTAAAAGATTAAGCTGTCTTTTGATTTTGTACTAATCACTTCAGTACCATCTTAATTTTGCTCTGATGGTGCAGGCAGTTCCACTGTATCTGTCAGAAATTGCACCGGCAAAACATCGAGGAAAATTTAATCAGCTCTTTCAACTTACAACCGTTGTAGGAATCCTGATAGCAACTGCTATAAACTCCGGGACTGAAAACATTCATCCATGGGGATGGAGACTATCTCTTGGT
This sequence comes from Mallotus repandus, assembly GCA_949671775.1. Lineage (NCBI taxonomy): Eukaryota > Viridiplantae > Streptophyta > Magnoliopsida > Malpighiales > Euphorbiaceae > Mallotus > Mallotus repandus. Next base: position 8,992 of record CATIWM010027181.1, on the reverse strand, counting down.
TTAGCTACGGTCCCTGCAATTCTGATGTTTGTCGGTGGAATTTTCCTTCCTGAGACACCTAACAGCCTTGTAGAGCAAGGAAAGTTAGAGGAAGGGAGAAGGGTATTGGAGAAAGTTAGAGGCACAAAGAATGTTGATGCTGAGTTTGCTGATCTTGTAGAAGCAAGCAATGAAGCTCGAGCGATAAAGCATCCTTTCCGGAATCTTCTAGAACGAAAGAATCGTCCCCAGTTGGTAATAGGGGCTATAGGAATTCCAATGTTTCAACAGCTTACAGGAAATAATTCCATACTGTTCTATGCTCCTGTCTTTTTTCAGACCTTGGGTTTTGGCTCTGGTGCATCTTTATACTCTTCTATCATAACAAATAGTGGGCTTGTACTTGGTGCTTTAATGTCAATATTATGGGTTGACAAATTTGGTAGAAGAGCATTCTTTCTTGAAGCTGGCTTTGAAATGTTCTGCTATATGGTAACCTACCCAACTTTTCCTTCCCTTCAATCTCTTTCTTTTGCTGGGTTTGCAATTAAGTTTGCTTCTTTTGGGCCTAAATGTATGATTATTTGATCTTCAGGTGATAACAGGCATAACCTTGGCCCTGAGGTTTGGACAAGGAAAAACCCTCCCTAAAGGAATTGGTGTCATCCTGGTGATCATCCTTTGCTTATTTGTATTGGCTTATGGAAGGTCATGGGGTCCTCTAGGTTGGCTTGTTCCTAGTGAACTCTTCCCTTTGGAGACAAGGTCAGCTGGACAGAGTGTAGTGGTCTGTGTCAACATGATCTTTACAGCTTTGATAGCACAATGCTTCCTTGTGTCTCTTTGCCATCTTCGATACGGGATCTTCTTACTGTTTGCTGCCTTGATTTTTGTCATGAGTTCCTTTATCTTCTTCCTCTTGCCTGAAACAAAACAAGTGCCAATAGAGGAGACATATCTTCTCTTTCAAAACCACTGGTTCTGGAAGAAATATGTAGGAAATGAACCTCGAAGATATGAGTGCGAAAAATCAGAACCACCCCAAGGTGACAAGGGTGAAAAACCAGAATCACAAGTCTAAGAATTACCAGAAATGGTTTTCTCATATTTGTTAAATAATATATTTTAGGATATTGTAGTTCTTTGGCAAGACGTTTTCATCAATAAAGTAGATTCTATTACTTGCATGATATATCTGCTTAGAATTTCCTTTCCTACCCTTAATAATATCAATAAAAAAAAAATCAAAACAATTCAGAAGTTTGCATGCATACACTTATAAGACCACTAACTCTGACAGGAAAATATAGTATGGGTTGCTCCAAAGTGAATGAAGTTTAACTGTACATAATGTATAGTAATTCAGCAAGGAATGTTAATATTTCTTTGATTAGACTGTGTTTGTGCCGCTTGGAATAGATCTCTCCACTTCTGCAGGTCACTTCCAGGGCCTTCACCCTGCATGAGCAGCAATTTCAGTTCAGTTCAGAAAAAAATAAGCAATTTATCCAGCCACAAACATTTTTTTTGAGGAACTCCAACCATAAACTTCAAAAGTAGACTTTCAACCACTAGCCTTAAGTCACAATATTTCAGCTTGTTGCTCTATCGTGATACGCATTGAATATTGAGCTAACAAAAAGAAATTTCCCCCAGTGATAAAACAAAAACCCTTTTATAGACATCTCTGTTAATTTTCTTTCTGTGATAAGCAACACTGTGTCAAGAAAGAGCCGAAGAGCATGTGGCTTATGTATATGCTACTACCACCTATGAAAATTATGCAAACATTTTACAGGAAGTTGTCACTTAAGTCAAAACCATGATGCTGGCTTGCAGCTAATTGCTTTCTAGCATGGCTCTTTCATGGTCAAACAATCAAAGGACGAATCAATAGGAGCCACTAGCACCTAATAAAAATTATGCACACAATTTACAGGAAGTTGTCACTTAAGTCAAATCCATGATGCTGGCTTGCACCTAATTGCTTTCTAGCATGGCACTTTCATTGTCAAACAATCAAAGGACTAAGCAGTAGGAGCCACTAACGCCTATAAACATTATGCACACACTTTATAGGAGGTTGTCACTTAAAGTCAAATCCATGATGCTGGCTTGCAGCTAATTCCTTTCTAGCATGGCACTTTCAATAGGAGCCACCAACTGATCAAAGGAAAAATCAATAGGAGCCACCAACTGATCAAAGGATAACAGGGTGTACTGTTTCATTATAACTCAACGAAAATCATGTATAAATATTATCAAGTATGGCATTCATTCCTTTTTCTTGTTGCAGTTATTACCAAAAAGAGTGTACTTTCAATTATATTGGAGGTCAATAATTTTAAAATTCATTGCCTAATCAAAGTTGGTTCAGTTAGTATCCTTGGCTATAATCTCATAAGGGCCATGGAAACTTAGGCCCTTCAAACAGGATGAATTTAATAAAAATAAAGATAAAAACCCTAAGTTAAACATTCTCATTAACATCTATCATAGAATGTCAAATACATGAGGGAACAAAAGACATCATGAAAAGTCAAGGTGAAATATGAAACAAGGATCCTCGAAAAATGTACAATCAATCTTAACAAGAATTAGAATTAAGGTTCGGTAAGAATCTACTTGAAGATTTAGAAGCCTGAGATATGATGTGAAAATGGATTAGAAGCTTAAGATGAACTAAAGAATCTGTAAGGAAGGATTTTAGAAGGGTTTTTTGCCAGCTTTTCTTTGTATATTTCAACCTCAGAACCAAATACCATATAACATTGTCTTTTGCTCCCTCAGGGACAAACTTTCACTGGAAAAATTGTCTTGTCTTCTTACAGCAGAATATCCTCATTGCCATTGGAATTGATATTTTGTTACTGTTCACTGAGTGAATTTGAAATTCACCTGTACTTCGAATTTGGAGCTGGGCAAATGAACAAAGTTGTTTGTGAACAGCTCAGCGGGATTCAGTGCTGTAAGAGCTCGTCCAGGCTCATAAGCTATTTCCAAATCTAATTTAATGCTTGGTAACAAATAGGTGAGCCAAGTTTGAACAAGGGCATGTCTGGCTCGTTTAGGCTTGTGAACAGCTCATTAACAAGCTGAATTGTTAGTATGAGTAATTATATACATCAAGTTTAAGATCTAAAAATTTTCAATTTCTTGTCAGAGTTTAATTCCTAAATCAATATAGCTTGTGTTCGGCCCTATTCATCTAATAAAAGGAACATTTTCAAGCCTAAATTTTAGGCTCATTTAGTAAACAAACTAAGCCTGAATTAGCTTAAGTTCAGTTCATTTGCAGCACTAACAAACAAGATGGGGCAAGCTAAAACAATAAGTTCAAACTAGCAAAAAAAAATTTGAACCACGACTCAGCATCATGTCCAAAAAGAGTGGTTTCAGCATGCAATCTTGAAAAATCAATGTGCCAGATTCAAATTCCATATTAAATAATAAATATCATTTACAATCTTTATGAATTTACCTCAACTGAGTTAATTTCATAAGTTTCACCTTCAGTAAATTCTATGTCCAATGCCTGTATGCAAGCTTCAGCCACTACAAGTCTGCTTACTTCTCCAACAAGTTTATCACCTAAGAACATAAATAGAAACCCCATTAACAGAGAAAACATGAGAAAATTAATCTCAAATTCTCAATGGCAGTAGCATAACTACCATTACTGACTCTTTCAAGTGAAGTTCTCACATTCTAGCATCATAGATGGTTTTACACTCAATCAAATTAATACTTAAGCCCAAAACGTTCATTATTTTGGATTTTTTTTGAATCTGTTTGAGAATAGAATGCCATAATTGATATCCAAAGGACTGGTGAAAAACTACAGCTCCATAACCCTGCAGTTCTGTATTACACTTATTAACAAAAAAGAATGAAAAATGTGTTATATAACTCAATTCACTCTGGAAAAGAAACTGTAATTGCCATACCTTGATCAATAACAACAGCACGCCGTTTCCCAGCGGTAGCTTTGAGCAAGGTATTTAGATCATATGATGTGTAAGGTCCATCTGTTAATCTACCAGGTCTGAAACATGTATAAATGCGCTGTAAACATATGTGAAATAAGGTATAAATTGCATAATGAAAAATTGACATAGATCCAGCTGTTACTAGAATGATTTTATTCTAGTAAGCTATTGCAAAACCTTATTATGGTAAATGGAAGACCAGACTGGCGAACAAAGTCCTCCCCCATCTTCTTATACTTGAGAACGCCGAAGAGATTCATAATGCTGGAAAGAAAAATTATAAATCAATTTAATCCAAAAAAACAGATATTAACTATAGATATCATTTGCTTCACTCAAGTAGGAACTTCCAACATTTGATATTCAGGCAATTCCAGAGATTTCATAATGTGATAAAAAAGATAGCTTGAACTTTTAAGCCAAGAAAAAAATATGAAAAAGGTGCTGAACCCTAATTTGTACAATAATTTCAGCATTCGATAATAAAGATCCAACAGCGGAGGAAAAAATTGTCTTTATGTCACACTTTAATAAGCTTGATTTTATCATTAAACTCATATATAAATACTTCTCTATCCAGATATCAGCCCATTCATCAGATAAATTTGTATTTTTAAGCTTAATGTTTTGCATATTCATAAACTTATGCCTAGTTCCATGCCAGATCTATGTCACATCCTACAATATTAGCCGAAAACAAACTCAAGTTACCCCTGCTTTTTTAAAAATAAATAATAAATAAATGTCATTGAAAATTGCTTTTAGAAAACCACACTGAAATCACTTTGTTGCAACCTGTTTCATGTAGCACTTATATTGATCAGAACAGTTTACTGAAAGACTAAATTTCTCTATATCTTAATTGCCCTCCAAAACAAAAGTGTAAAGCAACTTTCAGATCTCATGAACTTTCAGATTAATTTTTCCCATTTCTAATTCCCCTCCAAAATAAAAGTCTAAAGGAATTGTCAGACCTTATGAACTTTAGTAAGATGGCAGTATCTGTACATGTCAAAGAACAAGGAGAGATTAAAAAACACACATTAAAAAAAATCTTTTCCCAAAAATTGTCAAACTCTTTTCTTTTTTCTTTTCTGCCACTATTTATAGATAGGCTTATAATAAGCAGATACCTCTAGTCTATTTTTTAAGCAATACTAACGGCCATTCTTTTTTAATTTAAAGCCAAAATCAAGCCCCAGGTTCGATTACAACCAGATAAAGCTAGCCTTACCTCCATGGCAGTTCATTGAACTTCGTTACACCAACTGATGAAACAAGAACGACTCTCTTCAATGTTGAAGGCAACGCAGAAATAAGATTTCTAACACCTTCCCAATCTATTGAGAAAACAAAATAGTCAACATATTACAGGTGCTCACTTATGCTTCTGTATGTGGCGCAATGTATCTTTACGAGCAGAAAGCACAAAAACGATTTACTTTTCAGTGTGTTAAAAAATTCTTTGGAAATGTTTATATTAATGAAAAATAAAGTTCTACTGACTCGAGCATACTCAAGTATAGTGAATAGGAGTGCAAACAAACAGAGTTCTACACAAAAGTTCAAGCTTGACTTAAAATAAATCCCCACTCAGGGAAATTAGAAATCAACTCCAAATGCTCAGATCATCATGGAACCAAGCACGTATGGGTATGCACTCAGTTCATTTGGTATCACAAACATGGGCTTAAGAAAAAAAAAAAAGCTAATTCTTAGAATATTAGCAGGGGTACTTAAGTTCTGGGATTGCTACTCTTAAATACTGAATAGATCTCCTAGGAGTTGGAAAGGTTGTGTTCAGCTATTATATCTTGGTTTCCAATATAAAAATAAAAAAATAAAAAAACAACCACAACAACAAGGCATATGATAATGTGCCCATCATTTGGTTCTGATTGTGTATGCATATAATGTATCAGTCCATAAGAGTCAATTCTCTCACTCTCAAAAGAACTAAACTTTTAAACAGTAATCATCGAATTCATTCATCTGTCAATATTAACCATCAAAGGGTTTGGTTCAATCTAAATGGAGATCTAAGTCCTTGTTCAAGGCTTCTGATCTCCAATTTGGTTGGCTGCTATTTTATCCTCAGAACTCTGGGAGGCTCAATTAAAGTGACTGAAATTCCTACAAGATTCACTGTTCTTCATTCCCTGAAGCATAAGGTGGTAAATTTCTATCACTAAAGCTATCACCAGCAAAAATATAGATTACTGTATGTTTATCTGTTTCTAATTTCATTGACTACAAGATAAAAAAGTTCCTACCTACTCTTTCTGGTGTATTATCTCCATCCCATCGCCTTGATGGAAAGGCTGTTGTGCCTGTGCAGCATATAACATGTGTGATCCCCTGAAGGAAAAATTTTAGTTACATGTTACTGGGCTGGTCACATTGGCGTGTATTTTTCATTCTTCAGATAGATAAGTTAGTAGGACAGCTAAATGAAGAAGAAAAACAAACCTCAAAAATTGATGGATCTAGATCACCTGGGTTCCGAGTGTCCCCCTTAAATACCTATCAAGTATAAAAGCTCTAAATGATTATGTTGAATATCCTGAGGAAATAAAACAATTTTAAAGAAAGAAATGTGCTTATCCGATTTATGCTTTTCCTTTTTTCTTTCTTTCTTTTTGCAAAAATATGGCAAAGGATACTATGAATTATGCGCAAATAGATAAAAGAGCACCTGCAGTATCTCCTCATGTTGTTTGCCAAATAATGCAGCTGCTTTTGCAGGATCTCGTAGTAGCAAACGTGACTTGATTTTCCGATCAAGCAATGATGCCACTACCAACTGCCCTGAGAAGAAAGAATCAAACTAATAGTGCATAAAGCAAGGAAGGAACAAAGAGAAAAACATGAACAAGAAATAAATCAAGCAACACAAGCATAACATTGAAAAATTAATTTTCTAACATGAGAATTAGCTGCAATAATGCATTTGCACATAAGCCATTGCTTTACAGAACTATGAAGCTCATTGCAGTCTACTAGAATAACACGATTCCAATACTAGTTTCTTTCTATCAAATAAGGATACTTCCGAATGTTCATGTTTCTGCATGTCCAATATATATTCGTAGCGGAAACATATTGGACACTCCCCAATATGTATTGAGGCCATTTATGTAAATTACTAAAAATAGCAAACACGTATCTATACTGGAAACACATTTCTCTTAGATTTCTTAAAAAAAAAATTTGTCCCAATCAAAAAACAAAAAACAAAAAACAAAAGGAGGACTCAATTAAGAGAACAAAAAAAAAAAAACAAATTAAAGGGAAAAAATTTTTAAATTCAAATAAAAAAGAAAATACAAAAATATCTAAATCAAAATAGTTGTTATTATTATTATTTAAGAAATATTTTTATAGAAATAATCGAAATAGTTAAATTTTCATTAACCGTAACATTTTTTTTAAATAGATAATTTTTCAACATTTCAAATAAAAATAAAAATTATAAGAAATTATATTTTTTATATTTATACATATACCCCAATATTTTTAATATTTACGCATGTCCCCACGTTTCCTTATCCTATATTTTTGAAAAATAATGTCTTCCATATCCGTTTCCGCATTTCCCATTTCCGTATCTATGTTCGTGCAACTGCCAAGGCACGATGTGGTTCTCAAACAGCCAACCCTATATGCGGAATTACTCTTATGAAATTATTTAAGTTGTAGGTATAAATTCTGAGTTAATGGCTAATGCATAAGGAGTATCTACAATCTTAGATAAGTTGTAGGTATAAATTCAGAGTTAATGGTTAATGCATAAGGAGTATCTACAATCTTAGATAAGTTTAGTTACCTTCATAATAACTCAACTAAGATCTTAAATTCATTGAGATTTGCTTATCAAAATCCAACGAGTATTAGCAGATAACCCCCCTCATCCAATCCAGTAAACTTTCAATCGAACCATAGCAGCATTTTCAGTTGAATATATAGGAATTTCTGCAGTTTACGAGCTAAATCAGAACAGTTTTGATAGTTGTACCAGGACTTTTAAAACCTTTACTAAGAATTGTATGTTAATTGACACAAGAATGTACTTATACTGTAAAAAACCTGAATTTATTCACACATAATCACCAAAATGGCCTGATCCTGATTAGTAAGTCCAAAGCTGAAACAGCCTATATCTTGCTGGCGATCTTGTCATAATTGTCGTACAGTCTGTAATGTCATTGCTATCTATTGGAATCCAAACAACATGGATGGCTGGTGATCATAATCACAACTTCACTGAATTTTCATCACAAAAATCACTACTACCAATACAATCGCACGAAACACAAAAATATTACTCAGTTGCAGCCATATCAATATCAACATATTTCACCAGCATTTCAAACATCACAAGAGATGCAATATTTCAAAATTTAACAAATAATTCATACCAAAAACTTAGCAAAAAAATAATAATAAAGAACGGTGTTTTTATCGTATAGAGAGAAAACAGCAAAAGAGCCTTTACCAACGCCACCAGAGCCACCAATGACAAGAACGTGCTTCGAGGAAGGAGGAGTAGCATTAGAATCATGGGAAATCTCTGAATTTAGTGACTGAATCACTTCTTCTTTTAGCGCATGAACAACCACTGAAGAAGATGATATTGATATCGTTCTTGAAGAAGAGCAATACCCAGAAGCGATATTGAATTGTGGAAGAGGATGAAGTGGAAATCTTGGTGGGAATTTCGATAATTTTGCATGTTTGAGGGGACAGTTGAGAATGGGAGCGAAGAAGAGTTTGCAAGCCATTAATGCATAAACAGATAGGTAGAGAGCTATAACAGCGTCAAGAGACCAGCAGAGAAAAAAATAAAAAATAAAAAAAGCAACGGTATGATTTTGTGGTTGATATATTTCCCTCCGGATTACCGGAATTAAGGCCCTTTTTTATATTAATTATATAAGTATTTTTTTTTATTTTTAAGAGTTTTTTTTTTATATTCTGTCCTTTATATTCTTTTTTTCTTTTATTATTTTATTATTTTTATTTTA
>CATIWM010027174.1:0-10275 GCA_949671775.1 Mallotus repandus | reverse complement strand
ACAAGCACAAGCGCAATCGACAAGGCACACGATAAGAAGATAATGGGGCTACTTGTGTTATTCATCATAGAAGGCAATACATCGATTCAGACACTGTGCTCCCAAGGCGTAGGCAGGGGGGAACCTACCCAAGAGAAGTGCACACACTCAGCATCTATAGTGCCTAGATCTCCGGCCCTTGGCCTTTGATGACTAGTCACTCCCCCCTAAAGAGCATAAGGAGCACAATGGCCTGTGGTAGGAGGAGACATCACAATGTTCCAACCATCACTATTCTATAATTACATAAAATAAAATAATTATGAAATGTCTAAAATACCCCTATGAATACAAAATGCTACCCCTTGACATGTTAGTGTATGCACAAAATATATGGTGCAACTAGACAAAGAGCCCAATTAATACCATATGATTTAGAGCTTGAAAGAACTATTCATAGAAGAATGAGACAGAATAGAAACAGAATGAATGAAAGGGAAGAAGTAAAAGACCCACCTGTAGAAGATCGTGTAGCACAAAATGGGTAGAATGGTCAGAGAACTATGAGGGACTTTATGAGTCCCAATGTCCAAAGTGATCAAACTCTAATTGTGAGGCCAACGGTAGCAGTAAATCATTTTAAAATGAAACCCGTTATGATCCAAATGATTCAGAATTCACAGTTTAGCGGATTGCCACATAAAGATCCAATTTGTCACATGACTTGATTTCTCGAGTACTGCTCAACCTTCAAGATGAATGGAGTGCAACCTGAAGTAATCCGTTTGATCCTCTTTCCATTTTCTTTGATGGATAGAGCTAAGAGGTGGTTCACTAGCTTGCCTCCCAACTCCATAAACACATGGTAAGAGCTTTACACAACTTTCTTCAACAAGTATTTTCCACCAGCTAAAGTACTCAAAATTAGAAATGAGATCAACTCTTTTAATCAAAGAGAGGATAAGAGCTTCTATGAGTGCTGGGATAGGTTCAAGGATCTTCAGAGACAGTGTCCACCACAGCTAATTCCTTCATGGGATATGGTGCAATCTTTCTACAAAGGAGTCAAACCTGCAGTCAGAGTGAATATAAATGCCTCAGGTAGAGGAACTATCATGTCTAAGACTCTTGAGGATGCCTTGGAACTTTTTGAAGAGATGGCTAACACCCAAAGCTTATGGTCTAATGAGAGGACTATTCCAAAGAGAGGGGGAGGAATTGAAGTTAATAGCTTGATAGTGGTGAATGTAAAGTTGGACTCTTTATCAAAAAGGATAGACAAGATGAGTGTTAATGTAGTTTCTACATCTCCATTGTCTTCCTTTTGTGAGTTGTGTTAAGGGAGGCATCCTACTTTTGAATGTCATTTGATGTAAAATTTATCTATGGAGAGCATAAGCTACATCAACAACTTCAATGGTCAATAGCAAAATGCAATGCGTGGTAACATATACAACCCAAGTTGGAGGAACCATCCCAACTTTTCATGGAGCAACTAGGGAAACAACCAATGGAGGCCACAAATACCACTTGATTTTGGAGGTCAGAATGCCCAACATCCTTAGTCTCATTTTTAGCAAGATAAGAGTTCATCTTCAATGGCTTCATTGGAAAGTAAGATAGAGAAGTTTATGGATATGATTTCTACAAAAATGATTCAATAGGATGAAGCAATAAAAAGGCTTAAAGGAAGATTTTAGCAGATGCATCAAGACACTCAGCTCATGTTAAAGAACCATTCTTCTTTTATTAATAATTTGGAGGTGCAAATGGGACAGTTAGCTAACTCTCTTTCCACAAGGAATCAAGGCACTCTTCCTAGCAATACAGAGAAGAATCCTAAGGATTATGTGAAAGTAATCACCTTAAAAAGTGGAACATAGGTTTAACCTCCAAAGGCAATAATGGAGTATAAGGAGAAGAAGAAGGAAGAGGAAAAAGAACAATAAGATGAGTGGGTTGAAGTACTAGTGAAGAAAGAGCCAAAAGTTCAAGACAAGAATAAGGAGAAGGCAAAACCACCACCAATAAAACCTTATAACCCACTAGTGCCTTTTCTATAGAGGCTAAGGAAACAAGAGCATGATCCACAATTTGCTAAGTTTTTGGAAAGGTTCAAAACACTCCACATCAATATGCCTTTAGTGGAATGTCTAACTCAAATACCAAGATCTGCAAAGTTCTTAAAGGATATAATTTCTAGTAAAAAGAAGCTGCAGGAATTTAAGACTGTCACACTCACTGAGGAGTATAGTGCAATAATCTCAAATAAACTTTCTTTCAAAAAAAGGCATCCAAGGAGTCTCACTAATCCATGTTCTGTTGGAAATTTAAAATTTCAAAGAGCTTTATATGATTCAGGAGCTTCAATTAATCTTATGCCTTTGTCTGTTTACAAAAAATTGGGGCTAGGAGAAGCAAAACCCACAAGTATCAAATTGTAACTTGCAGATAGGATAGTGAAGGAACTAGAATGCATAGTGGAAGATGTGCTAGTAAGGGCTGAGAAATTCATTTTTCCATTGACTTTGTAGTCCTTTATATTAAAGAGGATGAGGAGGTTCCATTAATCCTTGGTATGCATTTTCTCTACACTGCAAGAGCAATCATTGATGTCTATGATGGAACTCTCACATTGAGAGAGGGGGATAAGAGCTGCATGTTTAATGTTTGTCAAAGCATGAAATATCCCTATGATGAAGATTTTTGTATGCGAGTGGATGTTGTTGATGAATGTGTGAGTGAAGTCCAACGAAGGAGGTTGGCAAAGTCAATGGAAAATGAGACTATTGAGAAGTGTTTACAGGTACATTCTTTTGAAGAGAAAGGGTCTCTCAAACATCAAAATCTAATGGCCCACTATGAACTACCTTTAAACACAGAACCTACACCCCCCCCCCCCTCTATTGAAAAACCACCAAAGCTTGACCTAAAACCTTTACCACCTCATTTGAGTTACACTTTCTTAAAAGAGAATGAGACATTGCTCGTAATCATGCCAGCTAAACTCAGTGAGAAGCAGGTGTTTCATTGGTGAATTTGTTGGAAAATAAGATTAAAGCTTTGAGATTGGAGAATAACTATTACAAGAAAATATACAAAGAGAAGAAAAAGAAGTGGTATGATGCAAAATCAAGGAGGAAACATTTTGAAAATGGAGATCATATATTACTTTATAACTCAAGGTGGAGACTGTTTCCAAGGAAGCTCAAGACTAGATGGCCAAGACCTTTTATAGTATCCCAAGTCTTTCCCTATAGAGTTGTTGAGTTAATGAACAAATAAGGAGAGAAGTTCAAAGTGAATGGCCAGAGGTTGTACAAGTACTATGGATGTAAAGAGGATGATCTTCATCACCTTGCCTACTTGAGCAACACCAACACATAGTTCATGTCATGGTCAAGCTTATGACCTCTTAAATAAGCGCTTCTTGCGACTCAACCAAGATTGTTTTAATAATTTCTTTTATGTTTTTGCAAATTTATTTTAATTAGACTTTTGATGCTTGTTTCTTTTATAATTTCATGACATGAAGGAAAAAAGGAGCTCTAGAAGAGGTTTTGTAAGTTTAGTTTGTGTGAGATGTTATTTAGTTTGATGTGCAAATCATTTATATGATGCATTATTTGAATATGTTGTGATATGTGCTTTGTGTAGCATTTTTTAAAAGAGAAAAAAGCATCTATAGGTCACATGAACATGTGCTTTTTACGCATGGCTATGCATCTTATGACGTCACAATTTGGCTAGTACAGGTCGCATGGCCATATGCATTTTGCACATGGTTGTGCACCTTACATTACCAATTTTTGAGAAGTGCAGGTCACATAGATGTGCTCCTCGATGCACATGGTCGTGTGCCTGCTACTGTCCCACTCTAAAAGATGCAAAAAAGTCACTTTTTAGTGGACCTTTTCCACTTCCCAAAGACTTAGTGTTTCTAATCTTGACTACCATTTTCACCTAACTATGATGATGAATAAACTGAAGAAGAAGAATTCTCATTCGAAGGTGTAGGAGAAGAGTGAAGACCTTATTGCAAGTTATTTTTTTGTTTGGTTTTAGCCTTGAACAATGTTTCTTTTTAAGCTGTCTTTGTTTTATTTTATGTTTTGTAGGTCAATGTCTTGTTTAAGTTATGTTTATGATGTTTGGATGTGTTTTGTTTAAATTGTTAAAGTCTGTTTTGTTTAAGTTGTTAAGGATTTTATTTTGTTAATGTTAATTGTTCTTGTTTTATATTTAATTTCTCTCTTATATGGATGCAGTGAGTTTATGATAATCATCCTATGCAATGTATTGGAAATAGGCTAATATGAGTTGCACAACAACATCATTGCATTTTTTAATTCGTGACCGAAAGGCGGATTTGCAAGAATCAGGTCACACGGCCATGTGCATTTTACGCACGGTCATGCGACCTAATGCAAGAAAAATGCGATAAACAAGGCACACGACTGTGCGCCCCAACGCACATGGCCATGCGCCCTGATGGACATGGCAGTCCACTTTTTCTTGTTTATTTCTTTGTCATATGCTCATGCAATGAGGACATTGCAAATTTTAAGTGTGGGGGAGGAATTAAACTTTTTCAAATTTTAATTTTTGTTAGTTAATTTTTTATGCTATTTTATTTTTTATTTTGGTTCCTTGTTAAATTGGGATTCTAGGTGAACTTAACTTCCTATTTGATTCCTAATTCCTATTTGATAAAGGAAATTTTGTCTTAATAATTTTTATTTTTATTTTTCCTTTTTTCGTGTCAAAATTTAATTTAATTTAATTTTCCTTTTTGTTATAGGAATATAATTTCTTGTATTCCATACCCCTTTTTCTTACTTAAACCATTCTTTTCTTTTCTTTTGTTTTTGTTCTTGTTATTTTTATTCTTTTGTGCTGCTTTATTTTGTCAAGTGCAAGTGCTAACATTGTTGTGATGGCTAGAACAAAAACTCAAATTCAAGGAAAGGGACTCAGTGATGGCAAAGGTAAATCCAAAGACATAAGGAACGAATATGAAGCTTTCTTTGCCATTTATTTTGAAGAGGAACAAAATAATGAAAGTGAGAGCCGAGCAAAGAAAGGAGGGAACGTCGAACGTGGGAGTGATGGAATCATGGAAAAGATCAAGGAGCTAATGGAAATCTCTGACAATAGGATTGAGAACATGATCATGGACTTGTCTATTAATATGGACAAGTTTGAGAGGCATTGTGAATCAAGGGCGGAAAGGTTGCAAGCCCAAATTGATGAAATCTTTCGCATACTCCCTTAAAGCAAAAGGTCTAGGATGATTAATGAGGAGGCAAAAGCTATCGTTGTTACTCCTTTGACTTCCCCACCAAGTGCATCAAATTAAGGGAAGTACACTGTTCTTTAGTTTTTATTTGTGTTATTTTATTTTCTTTTCATGTTTGTATGCTTGTGCGTTTGTTTTACTTTAAGAGTCATGCATGTTTGGTTTAATTTTTGTGTTGTATATGCATTTCTCTCACACTTGAATTTTTGCAACATATTCACTTGTAGAACCTTATTCATTAATCTTAGTTTTCTTGAAGAAATGCTTTAATCTTCTTTTAATGATTTGTTTGGACTTTTAAATTAGGAGAGCAATTTATGGTTAAGAGATTTTTAAATTTTAATGAACTTAATGCTTACTTTTCTATTAAACAAATGAATTTAGATGCTTGATCCTTGAGAAAAGTGTTTGTGAGTAGGAATTTGAGGCTACTTTAGAGTGGTTAAACTCTCATATATTTTGTTTCTAAAAAAAAAAAATCAATCAATCAATAAATTAACAAGATGGAGCGTAAAACGCACTCGTTTGGAGCTAAATTTGAAAAGAAAATCTTTAAATGCTCCTTCTACTCCAATACTCTTTTTAGAGGAAGAGTATCTAAATGACCCTTTTTGGAGGTATCCACACTGAGTAACACAAGAAATATGGGGGATACTGAGATTGGAAAGATTTTGATTGAATAAAAGGTTTTAAAACCTTGTATGTGCTGAATTTTAACTCTCTAATTGTTGCCATGATTCCTACTTACTTCTATTATTCTTGTGTGTTAATTGTTTGCTTTCATGATTTCAATAGAAAAGTATGCTCTTCACACGGTAACAATGCATTCTTGACCTTGAGTTACTATTTTAATTTTGAGTTTTTAAGCTTTTTATTAAAGGAAGATTGAGGTAGTTAGTCAAGTTAAAGCTAGTTAATGATCATGATTCTTTAGGTGAATATGTGTTTTCGAGCTTTACTTGAGGACAAGCAAACGTTCAAGTGTGGGGGAATTATGATGAGTGTGAGAAATGCATTATTTTGAGCACTCAATGTGTTAGGATTAGATGTCATTTTAGTTGCGTTTGTGTTTCTTTTGTTAAGTTTTTTTTAGTTAAATGCATGTGTGCATGATTCGTGTGTTTGTTTATTTTTAGTATTTATTTTTGTTTATTTTTGGTTATTTTTGTGCATGTAGGTAGTCAAAGAACAGTAAAGAAATGATGCATGGGGATCATGAAGATTCTGGAAAAGTCAAAGGAGCATTTAAGGCTGATTGGAGTGAATTATGGAAAAAAAAAGTTGTGCACGACCATGCACCTAAACACACATGACCGTGCGGCCTAATGGCAGCCAATCCAAACTTAAAGTTTAATTGCTGATTTTGGGGGACATGATGAAAATTTCACAAGGAAACAAATGAAGGGGCTGGAGGCTAGGGTTTTATATGTGTGTAGCCTCCAGAAACAAGAGGAATTCCATTAGGTCATTTTTCTAAGTTTTACATTATAATTTTCTTTTATCATTTTTCTTAAAGAGAACAAAGAATTCTTCTTATTCATGTTAGTTTGGAGATTGAACATAAGGATTGAAGAACAATAAGCCTTCTATTTCAAAGGGGGTTTATTCTAAATAATTGCTATTGTTCCTTTTTCTATTTTGAATTAATGATGATGTTTATTTTCTTCTATTCTTCATCTTTATCTCTTATAATTAACATGAGTGGCTCTTATAATTAACATGAGTGGCTAAGTTCTTTGTTAGGTTTCTTATAATTAAATTGTTAATTATAATTAAATTGTTAATGGTTCTTATAATTAAATTGTTAACAAATATAGCCAATCTCACACTCACACTATTTACAAAAACTAATTTGGCTCGTGGGATTAGCATAGGTTGGGAAAATTTAAAAATTTAAAACCTCCAAAATTATACATAATTTTAAAAATTTTAAAAATAAAATTTTTAGAACCAGTATCAAATTTAAAAATCTCTATGCCGATTTCATCTCATTTTTGGATGGTTCGATATAGAAATTCAGTTACTTCGGAAGGATTGGTATGATAGATTCAAAACGAAAATTCAGAAATTTATGTTATGCACAAATTTATATTATTAATTGTATTTATATCTATTATAAACAAATTAACAATTTAACAAATTATATTAACAAATAAACGTCGTTTTGGTTATCTATAATATATGTCTATATATATTAATATACAATAAAAATAATAATTCTAATAATATTATTCACCTCATTAATTTTAAATAATATCAATAAGATTATATTACTTAATAACAATAATTATTAAGTTATTAAATATGATAATATTATTTAACTCGTTAATATCAATAAAATTAGATTACTTACTAAAAATAATAATTAATAAGTTATCAAATTTTATTAAATATAATAATATAATATATTTTAATTAGTAAATTATAAAATTTAAAATCATATAATGTTAATTTTCTTATTTTTATTTTTTAGTTTAAATTGAAATATAATCAACATTCCACATTTTTACTTGTTATTGATAATAATGATAATTTTCTTATTTCACATATTTTAAATTTAAATTATGTTGAACATTTCGCATTCTTATTTGTTAATTGAATTATTTGAAACTATGAATTTTCTTATTTTCATATTTTAAGTTCAAATTGTAATATAATAGACATTTCACATTTTACTTGTCAATTGAATAATAATAACAACAACAACAACAATAATAATATTTTGTTAATAATTGTGTTTATTATATTTTAAATAAAAAATATATTAATTTTTATAATATATTATTATACATATGTTACTTAATATATATTACTTGATAATATAATGAAAAGTATATAATTAAATTTAATAATATTTATATATTATTTATTAAACTTATATTCAATTTTTAGTTAGATACAGTTTTGATATGATTTTGTACGATTTTCAATTTAATTTTTATAAATAACCAATATCATATTAAATTACCTACAAAATTTAATTTGGTTCAGTTTGGAGTTAAAATTATTTAATTTAGTAATATTTTAATATATTTCAGTTCAAAATTTTAATTCAATTCGTTATTTTTTCGTTCCATAGTTTGTCGTATTTGGCTCTAACATGGGATACTATACATAGAACATTGTGTCAGCATGCATATGCATGTCGAAGACTAGTTGGATGCCATGTCACAATCTATAAACTTCTTGGATACGAAAACGGAATTTCAAGATAGTTTCTATAAACTGATAAACACGTCAGATGCTATATCATGAATATTAAGTGAATTTAAATGCAAGTGCTGCCAATTTAATTTATAAGGTATTAATACATATATCATGAAAACCACATTATATATTTTATCATAAGTCCAATCTATAATTTAAAAAATTGTGGTTTTTCCTTTGCTGTTAGAGTTTGTGAAGTAAATTTAATGAAAATTCATCAAATTTGCAGTGTGACATTTTTCATAAAAATGTGATTAAAAATACAGGTGTATCTCAAACTATATTTGTCTCATTATCATTTTAGCCAAGTTATAATTTTAATCAAGAGATAAATACGAAACGACTAAACAGTTATGTTTCATATATAAATTGGCCCACGTACCGAAATACTATCCTTTTCAATCAAAATGAAGTTGGCATATGAAGAAAGAAATGATAATACTTTCTTTTACTGGACAATTGATGATGTTAGAAGGTAGGAAGAAGGCTACATATGAATACAAGTTAATAATGAACTGTTAATTAATTAGTGAATGTTGTCAAGACAGCGTAAAAAGCAAGAGAGAAAAGTGCAAATCGCCATTAAGAAGAAGAATGACTGTTAGATGGTTCACATATTTAAAGCAGAAAGAGACCCTAAAAAAAAAACTCCATAAACCAACCAGTCTTGTCTACAAGAGTTGTAGTCACCAAGGCAGTGCCATATTTGTCAAGCTAATAGCCTTTGTGCCAATTAATTGTCAATGAAATTCTTAAAACACAGCTGTTTGAAAGTCAGACAATAAAACTTATATATACAATTAAAAAAAATTTGTATAAAACTTATATATATATAGTTAAAAAAAACTTATATATGAGTCGGTGATAAAATAGTTAAGTGGTATTTTTTTTTCGTGATATTTTGAAGTATAGGTGTAACTTTTAAATTTTGTTGCTGTCAACTTAAAAGGAGAGGCCCTTATTTGATATTAATGCAAAATATTGTGCACCATAAAGTAAACAGTGTTAACATGACATGCAAAAATTATTATTTTTTATTTTTCTATTCTTTTTGGACATAAAAAATTTTAAGAAATAAAAATATACTTATAAATGTAATTGTTCACATTACATGGTAGATTTTGACATGTATTAGCATTAGCATGTACTGTATTAGCTTATATATAAATATATATATATAGAGAGAGAGAGAGAGTAAAGAATCTACGGTGAAACTATTTGGTATGTAATTTAATTACTTTTTTTTTATGCTGACACTGATCACTTATAGTTTTTTGTTGAGGTAAATAAGGTTACTACCAAATCTTTTCAGGACTTTTTTATTTTAACAACTAGAATATATTGAAAACTAAGCAAAATACATATTGTCCATATCTCTCATTAGGAGAGACTGAAGTTGATGTTGTACATTTTGAAACTATTATCAAGCATAAGCAAACTATTTTGGTTTTTTGACAACCAACCTGCCACTTTATTGGCAGTTCTATGGATGAATTTTCAGGACTGAAAATTGTTTACTTTCTGTTCTTTAATTATTTTATATGGTATATATATTATATAAAATGAGACCAAATATCAATGTTGGATTCTATGTTATTAACTTCTTCTACCTTTACATTTTATATATATTCAGTTTGAACAATGTTACATGGTGATTACAACTCAAACTATATATTAAATCAGCAGTTTCAAGGCCATAATCAGAACTGATTTAAATAATTATTATTTTGTAGTTTAAGGTATTTACATTCCCTAGGTTTGTAGTTTAGTAACTTCTGCATTTTCTTTTT
>CATIWM010027153.1:0-10148 GCA_949671775.1 Mallotus repandus | reverse complement strand
CAAGAAGTTGACGACTCGTGAAGACTCCTAACTTGCATTCTTTTGCTTGAAAAACTTCCTTCATCAATCCAACTAGCCTCCAGCTTCTTTCATGCACCAATTCAAGGCTAAAAACATTTATGAAACACACAAACAACAAATAAAAACACTTAGAAGTAAAAATAACAAATACATAATCAAATAACACATAAACATAACAAAAACTATATGAAAATGATACTAAACTATACTAAATAGTTATGCATATTTGCATTATATCACAAACATAACAATATCATCAATAAATTGTACATGTGTGACAGTCAGGCTCTGTCTTTTGATATGGTACCCTTTCAAACTACCATTAAGCACCCCTTCCTGCATAAGTCTAGATAGAACATTAGAAATAAAGATAAAAATATATGGAGATAGGGGATCTCCTTGACGAAGACCCCTACTAGGTTTAAAATAATGTTGAACCTCTCCATTGACAACCACCGCATAACTCATTGTTATGATGCATTCCATCATCAAACCTATCCATTTATGGTGAAAACCTATTTTCTCCATTACCTATTGCACAAATTCCGAACTTACTCTATCATAAGCCTTCTCCATATCAAGTTTAATAGCCATATTTAACACTCTAGTGCTTCTGTGAATTTTCAAACCATGCAAAGCCTCATGAGTGATGATTACATTATCAATGATGCTTCTATTTTAAACAAACACAGATTGATTTTGGGTAATTAAATCAGCCAACCACCTCCTTAGTCTATTAACAAACACCTTTGCTATGATTTTGTAAAGGAAATTATAATAGCTAATAGGTCAAAATTCCGATAACTTCTTTAGAATAGCAACTTTTGGAACAAGGGCAATCTGAGTTCTATTTAAGAGCGGGTCCAATTGTTTAGTCTCAAAGAAACTCTTAACCATCTTAAACACATAATGTTTCACCATTTCCCAATTTTCTTGAACAAAAATTTTTTAAAAACCGTCCGGGCCTGGGGCTTTAAGCCTGCCTAACTGAAAAATTGCAGCTTGAACTTCCCTTTCTGTAACATCTTCCACTAGGGCTTGATTCATCTGCTCAGTTACTACCTCTGGAATGCAGTACAACACCTTTTCATTAACATTTATGCCATCATCTTCATATAAACACTGAAAGTATCATTGTATCTCCTTTGCAATTAAGTATATTGAATTGAGCCACTCCCTATTTTCCGTACGAAGTTTTAGTTACTTGTTGCATTGCCTCCTCTGAAGGGTGGTAATGTGAAAAAATTTAGAGTTTTGGTGCCCTTCTTTTAGCTAATTTATTCTTGACCTCTACATCCAATAAAGTTCCCCTTTGTGCCATAATTCAAGAATTTCTTTCTTTAGCCTTCTCTCTTCGGCTATAGTATCCTCTATTATCATTCCTTTATTCAACTCATTAATTCTGCTATTTAATTGTTCAATATGGATTATGAGATCACGGTATTTCCTTTTGCCCCTTCGTTTCAAGGCATTTGAGCACTTGAACAGCTTCTGTGTTATTGGAGCATTAATCAAATGATCAGTACCATCAACCTAGGTTTGTTACAGCAGTTGTTTGCATTCCTCTTCCCTTTCCCTTTTCACTTCATATCTGAACTGCCTTTTTCCCTTCTATTCTCATTTTGTAAGTGAATAATGAGCGGGCGATGATCTAAAGCACCAAACTTCTTGTGAAACACAATTACTTCTTGAAAAAGCATTCTCCACTCCTTTGTAACTAGTGCACAATCCAGTCTCAACATAATTCGATACGGACCAGTTTGGTGGTTATGCCAAGTGAATCTAGCTCCCTTAAATTCTAACTCTATGAGACCACGTTGTTCCATTACATCCCCTAACTTATCCACTTGAGCCCAATTGAAATTACATCCACCCATTTTATCTCTAGGATCTAAGCAGCAGTTAAAATCCCTGCAATTAGCCAAGGTAAACCATTGTTCATACCTAAGGCCATCATATCTTCTAGCACCTGATCTTTATCCCTTCTATCAGGAGCCCCATAATACCATGTAAAGTGCCAATCATTGTTGTTGCTAATAATAGCATCTATGAAGTTTTGAGCTTTGTGGTTAATTCGCATAACCCATTCACTCTTCTACCATATCGCAAGTCCGCCAGATCTGCCCACTAGATTAATGTAATCACTACTAACAAACTTGTTTTGAATCCACTACTCTTCCATCTTTTCCTTCTCTATAAGAAATACCATCTGCGGTTCATGTGTTTTAACTAAATCTGCCAATGTGCAAGCAGTAATCTTATTCCCGTTCCCCTGACAGTTCAACACCAATAAACCCATGCTAATGCACAAGGTCACTTAGATCGAAGGCTCACTACTAAGCTTTAACAAGCACTAGAACTTATGAAGAATCACTCTCGGAGGCGGCCAAAGAGGAGACACTCAAAACCCTAGAGAGTACTCTTGCAAAACTTTAAAGAGAGCTATACCACTAGGCTATTCAATCTTTGATATTAGAATTTCTAACTTTTTACTATCCATTAAATGTCGATAAATTCCTAATTAAGCCATCAATATTTCTATTTTATTTTCTAAGAGGACATTATATAATATATATAGATAAGTTAATCCCAAATTTAAAAAATATAATTGCATTGTAATTCAAAACATTAG
Organism: Mallotus repandus; assembly: GCA_949671775.1. Lineage (NCBI taxonomy): Eukaryota > Viridiplantae > Streptophyta > Magnoliopsida > Malpighiales > Euphorbiaceae > Mallotus > Mallotus repandus. The sequence continues at coordinate 7,495 of CATIWM010027153.1, read as the reverse complement.
TATGAATGTTAAAGTATATTTGTATACTAAATTTCAAGTTGAGTTGAGACATAGAATTCATAAAAGTACTTTGGAAAAGTAGTTTTTCCTTCAGCGTTTTACCACTTGGATTACAACATAAGCAAGGAAATTAATTCTTTTAACTTTTTTTTTTTTGTCTGAACAATCAATATCCAAAGTTTACTGAATTTTGAATAATTAGGTTCAATCCGGAAAAAATTCTTTTAACTTTCTTTTATCTAAGAAAATTCTTTATGTATACATATGCTAAAATAGCAATTCACCCCCTGAATTTAGATCTGATGGTCAGTTGGCCCATGAATTAACCTTTTAGCCAAATATCTCACTAACATGGCAAATATGGCCTATTAGCCCCCTATTAGCTTTTCAAGAAAATCCAACTCAGTCCAAAACAATTTTTTTTTAACTAGTTCACCCAAAATTTTTATAAATTGACTAATTAGCTTCAATTTGTCAAATTTTAAAATATATAAACCATGACTCAGTAAAAGCTAAATTTAAAATTTTTATTTTAAGAAATTAATATTTAGTTTAAAAAATAATTAAAAAATTAAAATTAAAATATAGGAAAATATAATTAATTTTCAAATTTTTTACATAAATTTAAATTTAAATTATTATTTTTAAAATAACAAAATAAAAAAATTAAGTTGCTTCTATTTAACTTTTTAAGTATGATCAATAGTATAGACAAATATTATTTTTGAAATTTTTTTTAAAATTTTCAATTTAGTTAAATTTAAATCATATATTTTTACTTATTTCAGAAAAAGATTTATAAAAATGCTTAATTTAGAAAATTTTAAATTTTTAAAATTATCTATCTTAAATATTTTTGAATTTGATATAAACTCAACCTAATTACTAATTTATAAATAATTTTCACTAAATTTATTTTTATTATTTTATCAAAAAAACATATATTCCACACTTTCTATATGAGAAGTCACATCATTATTGTTATTAAATTTACTCAATATATTTTATAAATTACTAATTAAATTCGATTTATATCATATTTAAAAATATATATAAGGCTCATAATTTTAATAATTAATTTTTTAAAATTTTTAGATAGGAACTTTTTCTAATTTTTTTATTCCCTTATATGTATTTAAAATTTTAATGTTCTTAATCTCTTATTCTTACTTATATTTTTTTTATATCTTCTAATATATCTGAATAAAAATTAAAAATTAAAAATAATTGATAATTTTAATTTGATTTTTAGTGAAAATTTGAGAAGTTGAATAAATTATGAAATTTAATTTTTGAAATTTTGAATTTTTAAAATTGATAATTCTAATTTGATTTTTAGTAAAAAATTAAAAAAAATTATATTTTTGTTTCATTTCTCTCTGTATATTTAATGTGGATATATGATTTAAATTAAACTAAATTATAAATTTTAAAAATAATATTTTATGATTTACCTATAGTTAAAAAAAATTTTGCTCTCAATCTTTTGGTTTTACTCACATACCTTTTATATGTCTTAATATTTATATATCTTAAATTAAAATATAAAAATTAATATTTAATAATTTTTAAAACCACAACAATAATTTTTTAATTATATATATGAGCACTATTTAATCGTGATTAAAAATTTAAATAGATGGCTTATTTTTTAGTTTTAAATTTTAAAAAATAATTTATCTTAAATTTATGTAAACAATTTTAAAATTAAAATTTTTACATTTTATATTTTTATTTATATTTTATTTTTTAAATGGAATATTAATTCCTAAAAAGTAAAAATTTTAAATTTAATTTTTAATAATTCATATCTTGCATATTTGAATATCTGAAAAATTAGACCTAATTAGTCAATGTATAAACTTTTTGAGGTGAACTAGTTTAGAAAAATTGTTTTAAATTGAATTGAATATTTCAAAAAAAGCTAATATGGCCAAATTTGCCAAATTAGTGAGATAATTGGCCAGAAAGTTAATTTCTCAACTAATTATCCACTGCGTCCAAGTTTAGGGAGGCAATCTTGCTTTGAATAAAACTTTACATTATGAAACAATTAATTGTTTGTATGTATATTTCGAAAAAGCTAATAATGCGGACATAGAAGAGCAAGCAATTCAATTCCTAGAAAAATACCACAAATTGTAACAGTGGCAGTTTTGTAAATAACTACAACTTTGGAGTTTTGGATTTTGACGATTTCAAAGGCTAGTTTGATTGAAAACGGACCTAAGATCAGGAGTCACTAGCTTTACTTGTGCGGCCCATTGTTTTTAGGGCAAATTCTATCATTTAGGCCTTGAAAAAGGCAATTTTGAGTTTTAGTTGTTTTAGAATTCTTATTTCCTAGTTTTAATTGTTTAAAATTCTTATTTCCTAGTTTGTTTAGGATTGTTTTAGGTTTTTCTATTTAAGATTTATTGTTTTGTTTTGGACGTCAGTTTTAATAATAGAATTCAATTTTTTTAAGTTTTCCTAAAATTCTTTGAATTTTGATATCTATATCCTGAATTTGAGAATTGCAAGTTGTAGAAGATTAGTGATTGGTAGTCGTGCGTGATTCAACAGTCGTTAATACTTATCCTAACATTCTTCCGCTATGTCAGTTTGGCATCAAAGTTGTGCTCCTCGAACAAGATGTCTTGTAGAAGACAGCAATAACAACCCCAATAGCAGCGTGTAAAAGAAGTTTATGAGTGTGATGACCAACGTCGCTTTGAGCAGCAGTTCAAACAGTGAATGGAATAGATGGATCAGCGGATTGATGCTATTATGGAACAACTCACAGAGAGAATGAGTGAGTTGTTAGCCAATCAAAATAGGGGGTAGCCGAACCAGCGGCAGATCCCTAATGTTGATGATCTGAGGAATCCTTTTGCTGAAAGGAACGATGCCGAAGATGACTATGGTGAAGTTTATTATTATGTGCCGTGTAGGCATCATCGACAGCATGATGAGAATGATGATAAGAGACGATGGGAGGAAGGTATGCGAATTGAGATTCCTGAATTTTATGGTTCCTTAAAACTAGAAGAATTCCTTAACTGGTTGGCTACAATGGAGGAGATATTGGAGTTTAAAGGGGTGCTAGAGGCTCAACGAGTACCATTGGTGGCAACCAGGTTTCGAGATAGGGCGATGGCTTGGTGGCTGCAAACTAAACAAACCCGAGCCCGGTTGGGAAAGTCAAAAATCACAACTTGGGATAAGATGAAGAGACAGATGCATGCCACATTCTTGCCTTTTAATTTTCAACGTTTAATGTACCAGAGGTTACAAAATTTGAGGCAAGGGAACCGTTCAGTTGATGATTATACAATTGAATTTTACCAGCTGATTGCTCGTAATGAGGTGTATGAGATGGAGGACTAATTGGTTGCTCGATATATTGGGGGGTTTAAGAGAGCAGATTACAGAGACAGTAAATATGTTTGATCCTATGTCTAGTTCTGCAACACACCAACGGGCTTTGCAAGTTGAAAAGAGGTGACCAGGTGGTTTTATGCAAACTTCTGGATATGGGAGAGTAGGAGGCAGTAGTGTTGTGAGTCGTGTGGGTGGCAGAATGGCCTAAGGAGCTGCTGCGACCAAACCAGGGGTAGTGCCAACCACTGCACAAAAGGCTGGTTTGAGTAGTGGGAGTAAGTGCTTTGTGTGTGAAGAAGTGGGTCACAGGCAGTCTGAGTGTAAAAAGAGGGGAAAAAGTAATATTTACTGAGGTAGATGAACAATATGATGATGAAGAGGTCACTGACTTAACAGGCGATCCGATATTTAATACAGATGATGTTGATGAGGAGGTCGTGACTGGTGATGTAAAGGCTACTTTGGTAGTGCGGAGGTCCTGCCTAACACCTAGAGCTGTTAATGATGAATGGCTGCGAAATAATATTTTTCAGTTTACATGCACTATCAAGGGAAAAGTCTGTAGATTTGTGATTGATAGAGGTAGTTGTGAGAATATAATTATAGCAGAGGCGGTCCAAAAATTGGGAATTCAGACTGAAAAGCATCCTAAGCCTTATAAGTTGGCATGGTTGAAACAAGGGGGTGAGGTAACAGTGTCAAAGCGTGCCTTGATTTCCTTTTCTATCGAGGCAAAATACAAGGATGAGGTTTGGTGTGATGTGATAACCATGGATGCATGTCATTTATTGCTGGGACAGCCTTAGTAGTTTGATCGAGATGTGACTCATAACTGGAAGACTAACACTTATAGTTTTATGTTTGAAGGAGTGAAAATTGTGTTAGTGCCTAATAAGGATCATGATTAGTCCAAGCAGGTGCAGGAAGGCAGCAAGAGCTGTGTTAATTTATTAACCTTAGTGCAGTTTGATAGGGTCACGCAGGAATCTGAAGTTGTTTATGTCTTATTTGGAAAGTGGGTGAACAAAGAGGTAGTGGTTTCTGATGCAGTCTTACCACTCCTAGAAGAGTTTAGTGATGTGTTTCTAGAGGAATTGCCAGAAGGGTTACCTCCCATACGAGATATCCAACATCAGACTGATCTTGAACCAGGTGCAGCCTTGCCGAATCGACCACACTATAGGATGAGTCCTAGTGAGCATGAAGAGTTGAGGAGGCAAGTGGAAGAGTTGCTGACTAGTGGATATATTCGCGAGAGCTTAAGTCCTTGTGCAGTACCAGCCCTTCTGACACCAAAGAAGGATGGTTCTTGGCGGATATGCGTTAATAGTCGGGCCATTAACAAAATAACTGTCATGCATCATTTTTCTATTCTTAGATTAGATGACTTACTTGATCAGCTCAGTGGGGCCATGATTTTTACTAAATTGGATTTGAAGAGTGGCTATCATCAAATTCGGATTCGAGATGGAGATGAGTGGAAAACAGCCTTCAAGATAAGGGAAGGGTTGTATGAGTGGCTAGTCATGTCATTTGGGTTACTAAACACACCAAGCACTTTTATGCATGTTATGAATCAGATTTTGAGGCCTTTCATTGGTAAGTGTGTTTTGGTGTACTTTGACGATATTTTGGTTTATAGTGCTAACCCGGATGAGCACCTTAGTCAGTTGTGAGAAGTCCTTACTATATTGTGTAGGGAAAAATTCTATGCTGCCATTAAGAAGTGAGTTGTCTTTTACTGCCAGTGTGTTGTTTCTTGGTTATGTTGTGTCGGGTAAGGGTTTGCAGGTAGATGAGTCAAAGGTTGAGGCTGTGAAACATTGGCCAATACCTACTACCATTACCGAGGTGAGGAGTTTCCATGGATTGGCTTCATTTTATATACATTTTATTCCTCATTTTAGTAGTATTATAGCGCCTATCACTAATTGTATGAGGCAGGTGGGGAAGTTTGAATGGATAGATGAGGTAGAAAAGGCGTTTGAGTTGATTAAATTGCGCCTTACTACAACTCCTATTTTAATGTTTCTAGATTTTCATCAACCTTTTGAGTTGCATTCAGATGCGTCTAAGGTGGGAATTGGGGTTGTTCTGAGTCAAAATAGTAAACTAGTGGCGTATTTCAGTGAGAAGTTGTCAGGCCCCAAATTACGTTATAGCACTTATGATGTCTAATTCTATGTTGTGGTTCAAGCTATTAAGCATTGGTCTCATTGTTTGTTTTAGTGGGAATTTATTTTGTATACAGATCATGAGGCGTTGAAACATTTACACAGGCATGATAAGAATTCTACTAGGCATGCGAATTGGGTTGCTTATCTTCAAAGGTTTACTTTTATGGTTAAGCATAAGTTGGGTGTTACCAACAGAGTAGCTGATGCGTTGAGTAGGCGAAAGACTCTGTTGACTCAAATATCCATTGAAGTTCCTGGTTTTGATTCCTTTGCATAATTATTTGAAACTAACCCAGTTTTTTGCTATTGTGGCTAAGGTTAAAATAGGTGAAAGAACATATTTCTTATTGCATGATGGATTTCTGTTTAAGGGTAACTAGCTTTGTGTTCCAGATTGTAGTCTACGTCTGCAAATTATTACATAGTTGCATGGTGAAGGGCATGTTGGATGAGACAGGACTGTGCAATTGGTGCAGGCTCATTATTTTTGGCCTACCATTCAAAAGGAAGTTGAAAAGCTGGTGCAGATATGTCGCATTTGCCAGGTTTCTAAAGGAACAACATCTAATGCGGGTTTGTATATGCCATTGCCGATTCCTTCGTAGCCTTGGGTGGAGCTCAACATGGATTTTGTGCTAGGATTACCACACACACAGTGATGTAATGATTCTATATTTGTGGTAGTTGGTCGGTTTTTAAAAATGGTGTATTTTATTCCATGTAAGAAAACCACAGATGTTGTTCGTATGGCTTAGTTGTTCTTTCAAGAGGTTTATAGACTGCATGGATTGCCTATATCTATTGTGACTAATCAAGATACCAAATTTCTTAGTCATTTTTAGCAAAGTTTGTGGAAAATGGTGAACATACAACTTCATTTCAATAGTGCCTATCATCCACCAACAAATAGGCAAACTGAGGTGGTGAATCGATCTTTAAGTAATTGGTTGAGGTGCTTAGCAGGTGAGCATGTGAAGAGCTACGATCAGAAGTTGTGTCAAGAAGAGTTCGCTCATAATCATGCCGTCAATCAAAGTACTAGCTTTAGTCCTTTTGCTATGGTGTATTCTGTTGTACTACGAGGACCGTTGGATTTGATTCCTCTTCCAGATAAAATGAGAGTTCATGGAAAGGCTGAGAATTTTGTTAGTGGATTACCGGAAGTTCATAGGGTTGTCCATAAAATTTTAGCCAAAACTGCTTCTGTAAGCACCCAATTTCGGGATAATTAGGGCATGGATGCGACAGAGGACCCGATGATGAAAATAGACTGTGAAATTAGATTTATTGGTTTAGAACTAAATTGTAAATTATTTTTAAAATTTCTTGTAAATTTTATTTATTTAACTTTTTTTAATAAATTTTAAAATAAAAATTTTTTTTACAAAAAAAAAAAAAAAAAAAGTGGGCCGAAGTTGGCCTTAAGGAGAAGAGTGGCCTCTTCCCCATTTTTCCGAATTTTAGTTTTTTTTTTTTTTGACCGACCGGAAATGTAGATTTCCGGTCGAAAATGCACTTTTTTCAATTTTTTTTTGTATTTTTTTTATTTATTTGTTAGTTATCTATAGATTTTGATTAATTTTTATTTGATAAATACATTTGTTTTATTTGATAAATAAAGTGATAAATATTTTTTTTATATAGATAAATAATTAAAATAAATTTTTATTATCCTGTACCAATTTAGGGTTATGGATGGTCTCTTATAAATACGTGATTTTCTTTTCACGTAGAGAGGAGGAGGAGGTTTTTCATTTTTCTTTTCTCCCCACCTCTTTCTGATTCTTAGCCGTCAACCAAAAGACACCCACTTTTCTTGATTTTTTTACGTACTTTTTTCAAGTTTTAGCCGTGAATCAGATCCAAATAAATCAAAATCACAGACAAACACAACAAAAGCCACAGGCTTTCATCAATGGTGATCACCTTCTGAGGGGAATCAATACTGCATCCAT
>CATIWM010027121.1:0-11090 GCA_949671775.1 Mallotus repandus | reverse complement strand
ATATATATACTAAAAAAATAATATGTAAAATTTTTTATAAACCTTTAATGGGTCCATAATAATAGTCCAATAGTCTATTATTATAATTCTTTTGTTAAGCCCAAATGATAAAATTTCTTTTAATTATTTTTAAATTTTATTTTTTGACTTGGCTTCTCTAATACTCCATATCTCACCTTTTCTTTTATCTTCTCCAATATTCTAAGAAAACACTTCTTCTTGTCTTTTTTCCAATACCCTAAATAATCAACTTGTCATCTCACAAAAATTCCTCTCTTCTTCAACCATTGGGACCTCTTTGTTGCTCATTTAAATCACAAATAATTATTTTGGTAAGACATCTTCTTCAATAATTGTTTAATTTTATTTATCAATTATCATTGAAATTATATTTGCATGGTTTGTTTTGGTGTTTTGCTTGGACATGAAAACCTTCATTTTTACATGTTTTTGCTTAGATCATGCTAATTGGCTAGAGTCGACAGTGTTATCTCATAATCAATCTAATTATTAAAAGCTGAAACTTTAAGCTTTTATAAAAGGAAACAAAAACCCTTTTCCTGCTACTGCATTGCTTCAATGATTAGTCTTGGAATCCAATTCTAGACGTGTCAAGAAATTAAATGATAGTGCAGATCAATTTAATAGGTCAATCCTTTATTTATTGCAAGGAAACTTTACTTATTAATAATATAATGGGTCAATCCTTTATTTATAATTGCAAGACACTGCTACAATAATCCAATTGTTGCACATACTTAGCTTATATGCTGTTAATTAATTTTTTTTTATCATCATATTTTTCCTTTAATTTTCTCATTAGTTATTATACAAAAAGCTAAATTTATAATTTTTTTTTTGGTGTTGTGATAGTTGATTATCTTTTATCTAATTTTGATTATAGGCATAATTATGGATAAATTTCTCATAAGAAAAGTTTCCATTGAAGAACCTATTGCAAACAAGGAAACCACTATGAAATGTGATAATTCTTCTAATTCGAAAAAGCCTCATTTTGAAATTAACTTAGATGATCTTCCTTCGGATCCTAAATTACGGAGAAAAATTTCAAATTATCACCCTAATGATCGTGACAAGATAAAAATGACTTATTTGCAAAAAGGACCATGTTAACCTTTTGACCATGATTCTCCACAAAAAAAAAAAAAAATTAGAAATATTTATCGCCGATTTGTTTCATCTTGGTTTAAGGAATATGGCAATTGGTTGGAGTACAGTGTTACAAAAGATGCTGCATTTTGTCTATGTTGCTATCTTTATAGGCCAGATATTGGAATCAAGCAAGTGGTGATACTTTTGTTACTGATAGGTTTAGTAATTGAAAAAAGAAGGAAAGATTTTAGAATCGCATAAGAGCTCCAAATAGTGCTCATAACATTGCTTTGAAGAAATGTCAAGAATTGATGAATCAAAAGCAACATATTCAAGTTGCTTATGCTAGAAAATTTAATGAAGCTCAACGAGACTATAGAATTCAATTAACTGCAACAGTTGATTGTATTCGATTTCTTTTGTGCCAAGGATTAGCTCTTCGTGGTCATGATGAATCAGAAGATTTTAGCAATTATGGAAATTTTTGTCAACTTTTACAATTCTTGGCTAATCATAATCAAGATATCAACAATGTTGTTTTAGAAAATGCACGTGGTAATATAAAGGTTATTTCTCAAGAGGTTCAAAAGGATATTACATGTAACATCCCTATCTTCATCCATAATTAATATTATATGAGCATATGCATCATAAATGTCAGTCATTTGAACATGTGCATTTCACATGCATTACATATCATATCTATAGAAAAGTAGATTATGGCATAAGATGACATGTGTGATTTATTTTCTAGAAATAAAGATAAGGATAACACAATTATAAAATAAGATATTTTCAATGAATTGATAGAATATAAAAATAATATATATTAAATATTAGGAATAGACATGGTAAAGATTTAATATTAAGGATTTAGTTGTGTGTGTGTGTATATATATATATATAATATTAAGAATTTAGCTATGTGTGTATGCGTGTGTGTATATATATATATAATAATCATCTAGCTAAAAGTAATAAGAAGCAAGTATAGGGCTAAAAAAAAGTGGTTGTTGCAAAGAATAAAAAAATAATAAAAAGAGGGCTCGAACTTAGAAAAAGAAAGAAAGAAAAGTGTAGAGAACGAAGAACGGGGAAGAGAAGAAGAAGGAAGGAAAAAGGGGAAAAATTCTAGGGTTTCCTAATTTGGGTAAGGTAAGTGATTTCAGCTTAATTCTTATGTAATTCTTCCCTTTTAACATGTTGATCATGGTAATTAGAAAGAATTAAAAGGAACAATAGGTTAATTGATTTTGAAGATAAATAGGTTAATGATCATGGTAATTCTTCATGCTGAAAATTTTGGTTTTTAGCTGAATGTTTTACCCTAGTTTTCTTGGCCATAAAAGAAGAATTAGGAGAAAAACAAAACTTGAAAGTTGTATATTTATGTCTTATCTTAAAAGTTGTATATTTATGTCTTATCTTCAAGTATGTAAAAGGGTTTTGTGAAATAAAAAGTATGTGAAATTCTATGGTAGTTCATTTGGGACTGGTTCGGGTACCAATTCTAGCTGGCTACCTGATGTTGATTAATTATTTTGAGGATGTCAGAGACTGAATTAGACAAAGTAATAAACATGAGTTTTGTTAATTTATATGTTATCTAAAACTATGTGATGCATTTTTGTGCAATAATATGTGCGTAATGAGAAATCGTCCATGGCGTGGAGCTAGTTCTGCTTGCTACATCTGCAGGCAGTTTGATTTTCCTCAATTAATATGATGGCATTAAAGGCTGAATTAGATGAAGTATAAAACATTAAAGTTGTTCTTTTATGTGTTAAAAAGGTTTCTAAAAAATAGTTTTACAATTAGACTTGTATAACTTAAGAAATTCTAAATTGAATCAGACCTGCTCAAATTGTTCCTGTGCAAAACATAGGTCTGGATTACAAAATCCACCATTTATTTTATAGAGCATATGTTAAGCTGGATTGTGGATATATTATAGACCTATATATCTAGTTTTGTAGAAAAATTAAATCAAGTAATTTAGAGTTGTGTGGTTAAAGTTATTCACTCTCTGGTCTAGCAAGTTGAAGCTACCTAACAAAAAAGAAATATGCATAAATGTTAGGCTTACACATATAAAGAACATATCCTAATTGTATACTAAACATAAAACCTCATTGTGGGTATATTTTTAATCAAATATATATCATAATTTAGGATCTCAAAATATTGCTGAAGCTCGAGAGGGTGACGCAAATCATCCATAAAGTGTTTGTTATGTAAGAAGGTGAGTATAAACATCAATTGGATTCTAATGTGCAATTATGTGAATATGTGATTATGAATGTGAAGTTGATGATTTGTGGTTTGATTGAAATATGTTTTCTATAAAACTTCAATTGGGTTTCTCTATGTCCTATTATATGAATATTGAAGAATTATAGATTGTTTATGTTTGTGCTATGTGGATATATGACAAATGATAAATTGATGATCATGGTAATTACTTGTTATACAATTGCACTTGATCATTTGCATATGGATATGAGACGATGTTGTGACCAACTTGATTATTACTTGCAAATCACTTGGAAAATATCAATGATCAAAGGATATCACTTGATTCACTTGTTATATGCTGGCCAACAAAATCAATTGTCACTTGTCACTTGTTTCACTTGAACCTAGGTGCAGTATTGTCTTGCAAGGTCACAACAAATAAAAAGGAACCAAAGTATATTCACATGTAATATTTGAATTTTTATTTATTTTGTGAGATGTTTGAGTTGTTTGTTAAAGAAACCTTTAGAATTTAATTGATGTTTATATTCATTAAGTCATGACTCACCAAATTATAATTATTTTTCCAGATAGTAAAGCTTGAATTGTGACTATTTTGAAGCATATAGCATGGTAGTTAAAGCATGAAGCATAGGTTGTCGACCGAACCCAGACTCTCTCTCCTCGTAGCATACATATGCTCACTAGTTAATGTAAATGTTTGTATGCGTGTTGGATATACATAAATGTGTGTATAATAACTACATGTGAACAAATAATGCTTAATAATAATATGAGATATCATGATGTTTAATAATAGTAAGTGTATAGGGTGTTACATTATAGTTTGGTATCAGAGTAGGGATAGATTCCATGAGGGACAAGCATATGAGCATAATAGAATGTGTGCATTATATATATTGTCATATAATATATCCTTATATGTCTATAGGGTATCCATAAGGAGAGAGGAGGTAGCCGATTTGCATTCCATGGTAGCATCACATCAACCAACATGAGATCAACTAATTGATAGGGTTGGATCTTCTGCACATTCTCATGCACAACATGCACCATATGAACAAATACATCTTGAGCAATATGAATAGGAAGTACAGGGACCACAAGAGTATAAGGAGATGAGATATGATAAATTGAGAAAATAGGGTGCAGTTGATTTCTATGGCAGTATAGATCCCTCACTTGCAGAAACATGGCTAAAAAGGACACGGAGAGTTCTGAATTAGATGAAATGCACACCAAAAGAAAAGTTTGATTATGCAGTATCATTATTACAAGAGGATGTATATGCTTGGTGGGAAACAGTACCTGACAGTAATGTTCAACCTTCAGTTCTTACATGGGATAATTTCCTTCATGAGTTCAACAATAATCACATGCTTGAAGTATATAGAGATGATAAAAGAAGGGAATTCTTGAATTTAAAGCAAGGGACAATGACAGTGGCTGAATATGAGGTGAATTTCAATCAGTTATCTCATTGTTCATCTTCATTGGTAGCTACTGATAAAGATAAATGGGAATATTTGAGGAAGGATTGAGATATGAGCTCAGAGAAAAGATTACTCATGTAGACCTAGAGAGTTATGCTAAGCTAAAGGCAATTGTAATAAGAGATGATAGGTTAGTAAAAGAAGGGTCAGAATTACAAACAAAAAGGGGATCAAGTGAGATTATAGAAAGTTCCAGTAGGAAACAAGGTAGACGTGGAGGATATATACTGCCATAGCCTAGTACAAGGGGTGGAAATTTTAATTATAAAAGCAGAGGATTTGGAACTCCATGTTTTACAGGTAGAGGCCAGAGTCACATTATGGCACAAAGATATGCATGTGTATATTGTGGGAGACAACATTGTGGGGAATGTAGAAAACTAATTGCTGGGTGTTTCTTTTATGGATCTCTTGATCATATGCTCAGAGACTGTCCTGAAAAGACTAGAGTGACTAGGGGTAGCGGAAGCAGAGCTATATCAGAACCTATAGTAGAAGTTTTAGCAACAAGTGGAGTTGGAGCAACATCTAGTAGGGGCAGAGGTAGAGGTAGAACAACTACAGCTGGAAGTGGTATGAGTAGATCAGAAGGTCAGAGTTTTAGACCTCAAACACAAGCCAAAGTATTTTCCATGACCAGACAAGAAGCTATTGATGCTCCAGAAGTTGTCACTGGTAAAATTCTTATCCATGGTTTAGAAGCTTATGCATTAATTGATCCTGGTTCCACACATTCATTCTATCATTAGACATGGCATCATGATTATTTAAAAAGCATGAACTTTTAGGTTTTGATCTACATGTGGGTATGCCTTTAGGAGAAATAATAGTGGTGAATAATAGATGTCGTGACTGTCCAATTTGTATTGATAAAATTGAGTTGGAAGCTAATTTGATATTGATGCCACTCCGTGAATTTGATGTGATACTGGGGATTGATTGGTTGACTAAGCATCATGCAATAGTGAACTGTTTTACTAAAGAGGTTATCATAGAATCTCCAAATCAACCAAGGGTTATGTTTTTAGGGGAAAGAAAAGTTATACTTGCGTGTTTAATTTTTACTGTAAAAGCTTTTAAAATGGTTAGAGGCGGTTTTAAAGCTTATTTAGCGCATGTGATGGATACTAGAGCTGTTAATAATTTGCTTGAAAGTATTCTAGTAGTAAGGGAATTTCCAGATGTATTCCCAGAAGAATTACCAGGGTTGCCACCTAAAAGAGAAGTGGAGTTTATAATAGAGTTACTTCCATGAGTAGCACCAATATCCATTTCACCATGTAGGATGGCACCAGTTGAACTGAAAGAATTAAAAATTCAGTTGCAGGAATTACTTGATAAGGGGTTCATTAGGCCCAACGTGTCACCTTGGGGTGCTCCAGTACTATTTGTGAAAAAGAAAGATGGAGCGATGAGGTTGTGTATCGATTATCGGTAATTGAACCGAGTCACCATGAAGAATAAATATCCTTTGCCCAGAATAGATGATTTTTTTGATCAATTGCAAGGAGCTCAGGTGTTTTCCAAGATTGACTTGAAATCAAGCTATTATCAACTTAAAATTTTAGAACCAGATGTACCAAAGGCTGCATTTTGAACCAGATAAGAACATTATGAATTCTTAGAGATGCCTTTTAGTTTAACCAATGCACCAGCTGCATTCATGGCTCTTATGAACAAGGTATTTCAACCTTATCTGGATAAGTTTATGATTGTGTTCATAGATACCATATTGGTTTATTCAAGAAACACAGAGGAGCATGAATAACATTTGAGAATTGTGCAGCAAACCTTGTGGGAAAAGCAGTTATATGCTAAACTGAGTAAATGTGAATTTTGGTTAGATCATGTAGTATTTTTGGGGCATGTAGTTTCTGGATAGGGCATAGAAGTGGATCCAAAGAAAATAAAAGTAGTAGTGAAATGGGAAACTCTAAGGAATTTTGCAAAAGTAAGAAGTTCTTAGGATTAGCTGGGTACTATCGCCGATTTGTTGATGGAGTTTCATTGATAGCCAGCCCTTTGATAATGTTACTTTAGAAAAAAGTAGCATTTTAGTGGCCTGAAGCATGTCAAAAAAGTTTTGATGAATTGAAAAATAGATTGATGACTGCTCCAATATTAACTATTCCTATAGGCACAAGAGGATTTGTAGTTTATAGTGATGCTTCTCATCAAGGTTTGGGATGTGTGTTAATGCAACATGGTAAGGTAATTGCATATGCATATAGACAGTTGAAGCCTTATGAATTATCTTATCTAGTACATGACTTAGAGCTTGCTGCTGTTGTGTTTGCTTTAAAAATATGAAGACATTACTTGTATGGAGAAACATTTCAGATACTTACTGATCATAAAAGTCTGAGGTACTTACTGAGCCAAAAAGATTTAAACATGGGATAGAGGTGATGGTTAGAATTGCTGAAGGATTATGACTACACAATTGAATATCATCCAGGAAAGGAAAATGTGGTAGATGATGCTTTGAGTAAAAAATCAAGTAGCAGTGTGGCTAATTTACGGGTACTTCCACTGCCTTATTTAATTCAGCTACGAGCTATGAATGTGAAACCAAATTTGCAAGAAAATGGTATTGGTTGCTACTTTACTAATTAGACCAATATTGTGAGATAGAATTAAAGTAGTGCAAAGTAAGGATCCTCAATTGCAAGAAAAGATCGAGAAAGCAAGACAAAGAGAGAATAAATAGTTTAACATTCACAATGATACTTTGATGATGGGGTCACATATTTATGTTTTGGATATAGACAACCTACGCTAAGAAATTTTAGAGGAGGCATATAATGCTCCATAAGCTATGCACCCGGAAATGACTAAAATGTATAACACTTTACGACTATATTATTTGTGGCCTAGAATGAAAAGAGATGTGGTTGAGTATGTTTCAAAATGTTTAACATGTCAGCAAGTTAAAGTAGAGCACCAAGCAATAGTTGGGAAGTTGAAACCACTGATAATACCATAATGGAAATGGGAAAGAATAATAATGGATTTTGTGTGTGGATTGCCAAGAACTCCCAGAAAGAAAGATCCTATATGGGTGATCATTGTTCGATTGACTAAGTCAGCACACTTTTTACTTTTTCGATGGGGTAGTTCACTTGAATACTTGGCCAAAGAGTATGTGAATGAAATTATTAGATTGCAAGGGGTACTAGTATCTATTGTCAGATAGGGATCCACAGTTTACATCTCATTTTTGGATGAGTTTACATAAGGCTTTGGGTATCAAATTGAATTTCAGCACTGCTTTTCATTCGCAGACGGATGGACAATTGGAAAGAACAATTCAGACACTTGAAGATATGCTTCGAGCTTGTGTGTTAGAATTCAAGGGAACATGGGGTAAGTATATCAACTTCATGGAGTTTGCATATAATAATTAGTATCATAGTAGTATTCAAATGGCACTATATGAGGAATTATATGGAAGAAAATGTCGCAGTCCTATTTATTGGGATGAAGAGGGAAGTTGTGTATTAGAAGGGCCAGATATATTACACGACACCATGGAAAAAGGAAAGCTAATAAAAAGCAGACTTAAAGTAGCACAAGATAGAAAAAAGAGCTATGCATATCAACATAGGAGAGAAATGGAGTATAAAGTGGGTGAAAAAGTATTCCTTCGAGTTTCACCATGCAAATGGGTAATTCGATTTAGCAAGAAAGGAAAACTGAGTCCTCAATACATATGGCCATATGAAATTCTTGAAAGAATTGGTCCATTTACTTATAGATTAGAACTACCACCAGAAATGGTTCAGATCCATGATGTGTTTCATGTGAGTATGCTTAAAAGATATTGATTTGATCCCACACATGTACTTAAAAATGAAAAAGTAGAAATTATCGATGATTTGAGTTATGTTAAAGAACCGATAAAGACCATCGATTATAAAACAAAACAATTACAAAATTGAGAAATTTCCTTGGTTAAAGTGTTGTGGAAAAACCATTCAAAAAAAGAAGCCACATAGGAAACCCAAGAAAACATGAAACGAGAATATCCTTACTTGTTCACGAGTATTAAATTTTGAGGATGAAATATATATAAGAGGGGGAGGAATATAACATCCCTATCATCATCCATAATTAATATTATATGAACATATGCATCATAAATGTCTCTCATTTGAACATGTGCATTTCACGTGTATTACGTATCATATCTATAGAAATGTAGAATATGACATAAGATGACATGTGTGATTTATTTGCTAGAAATAAAGATAAGGATAACACAATTATAAAATAAGATATTTTCAATGAATAGATAGAATATAAAAATAATATATATTAGATATTAGGAATAAACATGGTGAAGATTTAATATTAAGGATTTAGTTGTGTGTATATATATATATATATATATATAATAATAATAATAATTAACTAGCTAAAAGTAATAAGGAGCAAGTATAGGGGCTAAAAAAAGTGGTTGTTGCAAAGAATAAAAAAATAATAAAAAGGGGGCTCGAACTTAAAAAAAAGAAAGAAAGAAAAGTGTAGAGAAGGAAGAACGGGGAAGAGAAGAAGAAGGAAGGAAAAAGGGAAAAAATTCTAGGGTTTCCTAATTTGGCTAAGGTAAGTGATTTTATCTTAATTTCTTATGTAATTCTTCCTTCTTAACATGTTGATCATGGTAATTAGAAATAATTAAAAGGAAAAATAGGTTAATTGATTTTGAAGATAAACAGGTTATTTGATCATGGGAATTCTTCATGCTGAAAATTATGGTTTTCAGCGGAATGTTTTACTCTATTTTTAATGGCCATAAAACAAGAGTAAGGAGAAAAATAAAACATGAAAGTTGTATATTTATGTCTTATATTGATATCTGTTAAAGGGTTTTTTGAAATAACAAGTATGTGAAATTCTATGGAAGTTCATTTGGGATTGGTTTGGGTAGCAGTTCCAGCAGGCTACCTTATGTTGATTAATTATTTTGAGTATGTTAGATACTGAATTAGATAAAGCGATAACTATGAGTTTTGTTCCTTTATATGTTATCTAAAACCATGTGATTCATTTTTGTGCAATAATATATGTGTAATGATAAATCATCCATGGAATGGAGCTGGTTCTGCTTTCTACGTTTGCAGGCAGTCTAGTTTTCCTCAATTAATATAAGGGCATTAAAGGCTGAATTAGATGAAGTATAAAACATTAAAGTTGTTAATTTATATGTTAAAAAAGTTTTTGAAAACTAATTTTGAAATTAGACTTGTATAACTTGAGAAATTCTAAATTGAATCAGACATGCTTAAACTGTTCTTGTGCAGAACGTAGGTCTAAATTCAAAAATTCACCATTTATTGTAAAGAATATATATTGAGCTAATTTTTAGATATTATATCGCTATGTATCTAGCTTTGTATAAAAATTGAATAAAGTAATTTGAATTTGTTTGGTGAAAGTTATTTACTCTCAAGTCTAGCAAGGTCAAGTTGCCTAACAAGAAAGAAATATGTGTAAATGTTAGGCTTACACATATAAAGAACATATCGTAATTGCATGTCGAATGTATCCTAATTGTATACTAAATATAAACCCTCATTGTGGGTATATTTTTAATCAAATATATGTCATATTTTAGGATCTCAAAATATTACTGAAGCTCGAGAGGGTGATGCAAATCATCCATAAAGTGTCAGTTATATAAGGAGGTGAGTATATACATCAATTAGATTCTAATGTGCAATTGTGTGAATATGTGATTATGAATGTAAAATTAGTGATTTGTGTTTTGATTGAAATATGTTTTCTATAAAACTTCAATTGAGTTTCTCTATGTCCTATTATATGAATATTGAAGAATTATAGATTGTTCATGTTTGTACTATGTGGATATATGACAAATGATAAATTTATGATCGCGGTAATTACTTGTTATACAATTGCACTTGATCATTTACATATGGATATAAGAGGATGTTGTAATCGGCTTAACTAATATTTGCAAATCACTTGGAAAATATTAATGATCAAAGGATATCACTTGATTCACTTATTATATGCTGGCCAGCAAAATCAATTGTCACTTGTCACTTGTTTCACTTGAACCCGAGTGCAAAATTGTCTTGCAAGGTCATAACAAATAAAAAGGAACCAAAGCATATGCATATGCAATATTTAAATTTTGTATTTAGTTTCTGAGATGTTTGTTAAAGAAACCTTTAAAATTTAATTGATGTTTATATTCATTAA
>CATIWM010027066.1:0-11152 GCA_949671775.1 Mallotus repandus | reverse complement strand
ATATACTAACTTATACTTAAATTAAATTAATATAGTGTATGTAAATGAAATGCATAATGAATGCAATTATACTTAAATTAAGGGTACGGATGTGACACCAGCACTAGGAAACGGAAATTCACACGAATCCAGAACCTGGAGCAAGCCTTAAACATAACTTTCACAATAGTTATAACCATAAATATACCTCAGAATTTAAAACTTTTAAAACATCAATAACTTTTTCATAAATAATATTATACTAAAAATATTTATACGACAGTTAGGTACATAATCTCAGTCAATATTATCCTCACATACTACAACAAATACATATTAGTACTACAGCGTTTAATTAATACAAGAAATGATAGTCTAAAATTTACATAAACCAAACAAAGAAGAAAGAGTCCGGCGAAGAGAACTACCATATGAATCTGACTAGAAGGATCCTGAAAAATAATTGAGGGGGTCAGATCTCACTATGTGAATTATTATTATTATATATATATATGCAACCTAAGCATACAAGCAATCAAACATCAATATAATATTTATATATTTATTTTATATTTATACACACATTTCAAGCATATGTTTAATAATGTTTTTCATGTCAACATAGTAGATGCAAGCAAGTGGATGAAATCAGATGATGCAGATCTTCAAAATCACATTTCACGTCAAAACAAATAAATGCAGTAAGATTTTGGGTGGAGGATCAGAGCAGAACCCTAATAATATCCGTAATCTCAATCATTGAACCTCACTGGCCATCAGGCCCACTTAAATCCAATAACATTTCTCTTTTTCAATTTGGTAGTGGACTGGCCCCGAGACACTAAGTCAACCAAGTTATAGCAGTTTCGCTACCGATAAGACTGGCCCCGAGACACTAAGTCAACCGATCTACCGCAGTCTCACTACTGGTATGATTGGCCCCGAGACACTAAGTCAACCGAGCTACTGCAGCTACTCCACTCTCAACCACAAATCTCAATAAATCATTTAATCATTTCACACATCAATCATTATATCATAACCTAGCATCTAGCGTACTGTTGCGCAACAGTCCTAGTGTAGCCCACTAGGTAGCACGTTCTACTACTATTCTCCAAAAAAGTCACATCACAATAACAATGCATATCAATAATAAAAATAGCATCCAAGTCAAGAACATTATATTCACAATATATATTTATATACATAATGAAATATATAAATTTTAATAATCACCAAACAGATAAATAGCAAACAAAGGTCTAATGCAATGTATTTGTTTCACATTAATAACAAAACATGTGGATGTTGGGTAAACAGTTCTATATGACATGCATACATATAATAATAACTCACAGATGTGCGCTCCTCTGCAATAATTCGACTGGCCCGGTCTTGGCCTAGCTCTCGGTGCAACTATAAGAAAATAATTAGGATAAATTCCTAACCTTAAACGTTCTAGATTTCTAAAGAAAACTCGATAAGACTCGACCCTAATAAAACTCAAAACTTAACATAGACCCGATGTCACGTTTTACGAAAATCTATCAAAAATTTGGCAGAGTCTGCTTTGTAAAATAGACATCTCTCTACTAAAAGTAAAGTCGTTCTTGCACGCAAACATACTTCAAAATATTCCAAAATTTAACATCTCGGGTTGGGCCCCCGAACTATATTTATTGTCCAACCGAGAACCAACACAACAACACAAATATAAAAACAATATAATTTTCTCAAATCACAAAATACCTGAAAAATTTAATTAATTATCACAATAAATTTTATTTATATAATAAAAATATAAAGAAAATTTAATTTCCCGATAAATAATAAAATTCTAGTTTTACAACTATTATTTGTTAATAAAATCCACTAATAACATAAAATTTTCATTTTACAATTAAATTAGCATTAATTGTAAATAACTATTAAAATTACTCAATAATGTCATTAAATTAATAAAAGGCTCATTAAAGCTTGGAAAATAATAAATAATTTATTATTTTTTTCATTTATTTTTCAAAAATACTACTAATTAACTAAAAATTATTTTTATACTTTTCATTACTTAAAATCAGTCTAAAACATAATAATTAACAATAATTTAATTAAAATTCAAATAATTAATGAAATACAATAATTTCTCTAAAAATACACAACTAAACATAATCTTTAACAATTCATATCATAAAATCCATACACAATTTCACAAAACTTCCTTCACAAAGTTTAATCCACATAATATATAGAATTTATTAAAAATATAAAAATACCCTAGGTCTGGAATAGTAACGTGAACAGAACCCCCGAGACCCGAAAAATTTGAAATTTTCAGAAAAATAAATACAAACCATATTTAGCAAGCTTTCAACCTCCAAAATAAATCATCAAATAGCAACTATATCTAATTAAATCAAATTCAAACTCAATTTCACAAATAACTAAAAATACCTAAAAATATTCACCAAATATTCTATGGGTGTAGATCTGATGCATGGTTGGTGGCTACGGACTCCCGGTAACGTGAGAAATGCAAAGGGACCAACCTTGTTGCCTGAAACCTGCCGGAATAGTAGAAAATGATGAAAATAGGTCAACTGATCTCCTTCAAATTTTGGGTGCTTCTGGATGTTTTCTTGCAAAATAAAAGCTAGGGAAAGGTATAAGAGAATGAGAAGAAGCTATGGTTCGAATTTGGGGTCGATCGGAATTCGTTTGAGTGTTAAACATAGAAGACAAAAAGTTCAACGACTAAAAGAAAATTTACCATTAAAAAATGTGGAAGCCCGCTGTTTTCTTCCTTTTCTTTCCAATTCTGCAGAACAAATCCCCTTTTTAATCGGATGAACACCCACGTGTCCATCTTCCTTTGGTACTTTTTTTTTGTTTTTTTACTTAATATATATATATATATTTTTTATTTATTTATTTATAACACCAATAATAATAATACCAAAAATAAAATAAGATAACAATATTAATAATAATACTAACAAAGATAATAATAATAATAATAATAATAATAATAATAATAAATAAAATAACAATAATTAAAAATAATTATATTAATAACCACATAAATTCGGGTTATTACAAAGAGATTGGAAGATCTAACTGACTCAACATTGATCGAACCATATCCAATAAAGTCTGATTTCTTAGTTCAGACACACTATTCCATTGTGGTGTTCCTGATAAAGTTAATTGTGAAATGATCCCACAATTTCTTATATGATCTATAAATTCTTGGTTTATATATTCACCACCTCAATCAAATTTTAATGTTTTAATATTTTTACCAAGTTGATTTTCTACTTCATTTTTGAAGATTTTGAACTTTTCAAAAGATTCAGATTTGTATTTCATTAGATAGACATAGCCATATCTACTGAAATCATATGTGAAAGTGATGAAGTACTAGAAACCTCCTTTGGCAGTTGAGCTTAATGGTCCATATACATCAGAATGTATAAGGCCCAATAAGTTATTAGCCCTCTCACTATCTCCAGTAAAAGATATTTTAGTCATTTTTCCTAACAAACAAGATTCACATGTTTCAAATGATTCATAATAAAATGAATTCAAAAGCCCATGTTGGTGAAGCTTTGAAATACGTTTCTTATTTTTGTGGCCTAAACGACAATGCCAAAGATAGGTAGTGTTTAAATGATTAGATTTAAACTTCTTTGTATCAATGTTATAGATTGACTTTTCATTTCTGTCTTCAACGTTTAAAACATAAAGACCACTAGTGCATGGAGCATATCCATAGAAAATGTTATCTTGATAAATGGAGCATTTATTATTCCTAATAATAAATTCAAAACCTTCCTTGTCCAAACAAGAAATGGAAATAATATTCCTACCATAATAGGCACATAATAACAATTTTCCAAATTTAAAATTAATCCACTAGGCAAAGTTAACTCATAAGTCCCTATAGTTAAAGCAACAACTCTTGCTCCATTGCCTATTTATAGGTCCACTTCGCCTCTAGCCAATGATCTACACCTTTTTAGACCCTA
Source organism: Mallotus repandus (assembly GCA_949671775.1). Classification (NCBI taxonomy): domain Eukaryota; kingdom Viridiplantae; phylum Streptophyta; class Magnoliopsida; order Malpighiales; family Euphorbiaceae; genus Mallotus; species Mallotus repandus. Next base: position 7,148 of record CATIWM010027066.1, on the reverse strand, counting down.
CACATTAGTACAAATGTGAGATCCTGACCCAAGAATCAAAAGTAGATAAATTAATTTCTATAACATGAATACTTGAAGAGGTAGTCGCACTACCCTTATTCTTCTTCAGATTATTCAAATATAGCTTGCAATTTCTTTTCCAATGACTTGGCTCATTGCAAAAATCGCATATTCCCTCCTTGTATGGCTTTGCTTGGGGTTCAGCTTTAGATTTGGGCTTGGGCTTTGGCTTAGCCTTCTGAAAGCCTTTGGGAGTCTTGCCCTTGCCCTTTCTAACCTTTTTCATACCCTTTCCCTTATTGACCATTAGAACATCCTTAGTATTCTTGATGTTCTTTTCAATAGCTTTAAGCATCCCATGTAACTCTGAAACAATTTTATCCATACTATGAATATTGAAATTCATAATAAAACCATCATAAGTTTCAGGTAAAGATTAGAGAATTATATCAACAGCCAATTCTTGTTTAATCTTGAGACCAACTTTTTCCATGTGTTCAAGATGACCCTTCATCTTAAGAATATGAGGACTGACAGAGCTGCTAGCAGTCAACTTGCAGGAAAGCAATGCCCTAATGGTGTTGAACCTTTTAATTTTGGCTTTCTCTTGGAACATTTCCTTGAGATGGCCTATCATAGTATAAGCCTCTATTTCCATCAGTTGCTTTTGAAGCTCTGACTCCATGCATCCAAACATGAGATAAGTGACATCAATCAAATCATTAAGATGCTTATTATAAGCATCATTTTGAGCTCTAGGAGCATTAGCAACTGGTTCCTCTAGGATGGGTTGATCAAGGATATATGCCTTTCTTTCTTGCCTAAGAACAATTCTTAGGTTTCTGTACCAATCAAGAAAATTAGTCCCATTGAGCTTATCCTTCTCAAGGATTGATCGCAGTGACATGGTAGCTGTAGTGTTTGATGTCATTATCTACAATAAATATATAAAGAGTACATTTAGTATTTTATTATTTATGCATGAGGCATAATAAAACTCCTACTAGATTTTTTTAAAATTATAAACCCCCAATAAGATTTCAACAATTGAAATTTCTTAGTGGGCCAAGATTAATATTTCACCCCACTTCAAGTAAGCTTTGACTTATCACTTAAAGTGTGGCTATTTAGGTAGGTAACACTTTACCAATTATATCTTATGTAATTCTTAGATAATTATAGGATATTGACATCACATGTACTGGCATATCCTATCAAATGCCCTAGGTCCAAAACCTTTTTGATAACTTAGTTAAGTCTAACCAATTCAAACATATGGATATCACTATTATCCAACTTATCTTATTTAGATAGCTTTATACACAATGCTTTAGCATAACCTATGTATAGTAATCCAAATCTTGATAAGTGTTGAATAATGGGAGGCATTTTAATGACTTAATTTTAAATGAGGGCTTTATTTAGTTTTTATCTTATTCAGTTATTGTTATATTGCATCACATACATGGCATCACATCCATAACATTTTAACATAATAAGACAAACGTGACATAGCATGGCCCAAATCTAGATTGATCTTCATAAGCTAATATGAAGATTAAAAGTCAAACCTAGGTGATATTACAAATTCAAGCTTGAGCCTACAATTTGGATCTTTATCTTCTACCATGGACCTCCTCCTTGGGCTCCCACCTTAGATCTCCATCCTAGGCCTCCAACTTGGATTTACACCTTAGTTCTTGATTTACATTACATAGCATGTTGTAATTTAGACTATTCTATTACTATTTAATAATAATAAAAATAACATAATTACAACAAACAAAATGACTCGCAGATTGCATTTAAAAATTACAACCTATAAAATAAAATAATAAAATCCAATCACATTGGTCTAAAGGCATGCTATTCACCATGCATTAAACAACAAACACATATTGCATAATAATTCAATTTAGTTTTGCATAATAATTCAATTTAGTTAGTAATTCAATTATTATATTCAAAACAAATCATGTAATGAATCCATTCGAGGTCAAGAGGCAGCGCCCTTAGCGGGGTCCAAGGGGCAACGCCCTTAGCAGTGGTCCTAAACTCTTCGAATGAGTCGTTGCCAAAATCCTGAAAGTTAATAAATTTTAGTAATCATATTACTATTTCATTAATCTATTTAAAACAGATTATTTTGTTTAACAATTTAACAAAATGCCATTTATAAAAATTTGTACAATCACAAATATTTTTGTTTTAACACTTAAACAGATAACAAGAATAGTGATCAATTTAAAAACAGATTTACTATTTTATTCCATCATATTAATAAAAAAAACTAAATGATTCATTTTCTAAAAATAGTATACAATATATAGAAAATCTTAATTCTGATTATTGTTTAATCACATTAAATAATTATAGACATTAATCAAATTAATGTGTAATACTGTTTTCATTCAGATTAAAAAAATCATCATAGAACTTAAGACTTTTTTTGATAAAATTCTGAAAACTCCTTTTCAAAATGTATCATTCAAATTAAACATATATCATATGTATTCTTAATCAATTTAATCAAATTACAAGTGGCTAATACCACTATTGGGATTTGTGATTCATACATGCAATGAAAAATTAAAAATTTAATCATAAACCCAAAACATGATCCATGTAATTCGATTAACTAATTTAATTAAGGTTTCTAAAACCTTACCACGGACGAAAAATGGGCAAGAATGATGGAAGAATGAGAGGGGGGTTCACTCTGGTGACACCATACCTCAAACTTTTAGTTTTCTTTGGTCGGATTGAGATGCCTCCAAAAGGTAAACGTCCTCCATAAGTATCGACATGAACAACTCTAATCAAAATGAATATTTGTGTGCTAGCACTTTTTTTTGAAAGGTCACACTCTTCAAAAAACTTTATAATTTGTATTCTGAAAGGTGAGAAAAACAAATTTTTTTTGCAAAATGAAAAGTATGTAAAACCATAAATAATATGATATATTCATACACTTTTCAATTAGGGTTTCACTTACCAAAAGTTTTTGGTAACTTCTCACTTACCAAAATGTTTTTGGTATATTTCACACCATTCTATTTTTGTTTTGATTTAAATTCCAAAACAAAAAATATTTCCTATTTATTTAAGATAACAATTATCTTAAATAAATAAATAAATATGAATTTATTTACTTATATATTATAGAGTTTTAATTGGGCTATTAAACCCAACTTCATTTTGGGTCTGTTCCAAGTCTGTGACCTTGTAGGTTCATATAAAGTTGGCAGTAGGCCAAAAGTCCTAATTCAAGGCCACTAGTCATAAGTGGCCTCTAGCAAGACATTATGACTACCCAAGTTACATGAAGGTCAACAAGCATAACCTAATTTACTGTAAATATTGTAGTCCCTTTGTCATATGATATCTTGATTGAACATAAGGTATAGTTTATGTCATCCTTATATAGTTTAACCATATTACTACTTGTTTCTAAGTAGACTGAGAACAATAACTCTTTATCTATTCATTCTAGCATGGCCATACATGTTCTTCAGTCTATCTTATCAAGGGGCCCATAGATATCTTACTCAGATTAAATGAGGGATAAATTCATTCTCAATCACTCACATTCCTCACATAACTTATTTTATATCCAACAACAATTTATTCCATCATCTTGTTAAAGATAATGTTAGAATGTGTCAAAATATAAAATAATTATATAGAAATCCATGGTGATTGTAAGGTCAAAGGACTAAAACAATATTACTGTGATGATAATTACTTATGATAATTATCTATGTATTATTCTCATAGTGGGTCAATCTAGTACATCATTTCTCAAATAAGTACCTATGAGTTGACTTAATATCTCATATTCATAATTAGTAAAACATAATCATCAGTCAACACCATACTAGCCTTAATTCTTTTATTTCAATAATAATGAATGACAAGGGATAAATAAGAATAGAACTCATATTTAATCTAAGGGTTTTACTATCAAGTCACATAGTTGATGACCTTAGTAAGAATTGACTATTCAAGTAATTATCATAAAATGATAATGAAAATACCTCTTTATTAATAAAATTATAAAGTCAAAAGGTGGTCATACATGATTGATCTAGTACATGTCACTAATGGATTTGACCTGTATGATGATATAATGAAGCTATACTTTTTAATACCCAATCTTTCAGAGTAAATTGATTTGGTTGTTAGTCATCTATAACTTCCTCTGTAGTTGTCCAAATGAAGTGAAAGTCTTATATCAGTTTAAAATTTTGGCTTAAAATTGTCGTTCTAAGGGTCTGAGCAATTTTTTTAAGTTAGGCATGAAAATAGCCCTTTTAGAATTAATGAACCTGATTTATAGAGTTGAGTTCAATTACACATTTTGCATATAATTTGGGGGCTACATGATTAGAGCAATGTATAGAATTATTATATTGATGATTTATAAATAAATTGCATGTTTTAGATGCTGAAAAAGGCAAAGAAGGTGTCGGTGCCAGTGCAAACTAAAAAGCTGGTTAAGAAGGCTGTGTGCATTTTGTAGGCTGTTTTGCTAAGTAGATTTTCAAACCCTTTAAATCTTTTTATATCAATATAAAATGAGCTTTTTTATGTTGTTCTATGAATATGAATTGATGTATTATAATGGTTTTAATACAGCCTTATTACTACTTGAATAACTTGTTTAAGCTTCAAGCTTTGAAACAATGATGGTTTTAAGTTTATAAGTTAAATGCATTACTATTATATGCCTTGTTTTGTAATTTGATTTGATGTCATTTTAGTTACTTGGTGATTTAAATGAGTTTATGCTCAACCTTGTTTCACTTCTTTAAATTATGATGAAGATGGTTTGATTTTAAATTCTCTATCGAACACAAATGTGTTAGCAACATTTTAATTGATTATTTGATGAAAATACTATTTAGTTTTATATATTATTCCCCTATATGATGTGCTGAGGAGATATATGCACATTTGAGATTGTGATGGTTGCTATTACGTAATAGATAACAAGGCACTTGATTGTAGGATAGTGAAGGGAGAAGGAAGGGTCATTCCGTGTTAATGTAGTAGAAGGGTTAGCCTTCAAGTGCACCTAAAGAGTAAGTTTGTGATGGCCTATATGTTATGGCCAAGTTGTCATGCTTGTTATAGGGATGGTTAATACATGTGAAAAGTTATATCAATGTTTGATAAGCATGTGTTTAACTCAGTTAAGCTTTGTATGAGCTTGAAAACAATAATAGCTTCGATATTTCAATTGGATTATAATTTAATTTTAAATACTCTAGTATTCTGATATGAGAAGTTTAATATGTTTAGTTTAACCAAATTATTTTTTGCTTGTAATATCTATTCATTGAGTATTTTTGTACTCATTTTATTTTATTTTCTAAACTTTTTCAGATTACAGGGCTTGATAGTGGGTGGATTGAGCTAAAAGAGTGTGTATAGAAGTTTCAGAGTAAGGTTTGCTAACATCCTCATTAGAAAAGCCTTGTACTTTTATTTTATAATCTTGTTTCTATAAGTATTGTAAAATAATATGTTCTAAAGTCAGATGGTGGTAACTAGACCTATATGTAAAGCTACTATTTGAAAACTTATTTTATACTACTTTAATGATGTTCACTACTATGATTTTAGCATCCAAATATAAATATCAATCTAGTTTTAAAAAGTGTGGTTTTCTCTACTACTCAATTATTTGATACTATAGTTCTTATATATAAACACATCAAATTGCAAAATTTTTTATTTTTTAAATACTCCATATGAATAATATCAAATATTTCTAAGAAATTGTTTTCAATTCCTTTAGCAAATGTAATTTCAAATATAATATAATTGGACTTAATTAAATGGTTTGTTAGATTTAAGTGTCCATCTCGGGCTATGTGAGACAATATGAGATACTTACTGTCTACCTTAGGCTACGTGAAACGGGGTGTGACATCTATATTGTTTCAATCTGGCTCTTCTTATTAAACAAGGATGTAGATTGATTTCTTAGCCAAATTTTTTGTGTGCTCAGGTTATGAAAGCTAAGTATTATCTTAGCTTTGATTTCTTACATGCTTCACATGGATATGATCCGAGTTACTTGTGGAGAATTCTACAACAAGCAGTTCCTTTACTCTCTAATGGGCTTTGGTGGCATGTGGGAGATGGCCAGTCCATTAACATATGGAAAGATAAGTGGATTCCCTCAGTAAACAATCTTCATCCACTGGTACCACGTATTCTCCCTTTGCATTATAAAGTGGCTGATTTAATTGACAATGATAGTGCTATGTGGAGGCAAAGTTTGTTATCGCATGTTTTCTTATCTTTTGAGGTAAAGGCTATATCGCAGCTTCCACTGAGTCCTAACTTACTTGCTAATACTTTATTTTAGCGACAAACTAGAACTGGTTTACATACTGTTAAAATAGGATATCATGTGGCTTATCAATCTTTCTTCCGAGCTCACGCTAGCAGTTCTTCTCTACATGGAAGTAATCCTTTATGGAAACAGCTTTAGTCTCTTCATATCCCAGCTGAGATTAAGGTGTTTATGTGGCACTTACTTCATAATTTATTGCCTTATGGTACAAATTTAATTGCCAAAGGAATTCAAATGCCTAATGTATGTCAGCTATGTGGCTCTATTAGAGATTCTCTTGAACATATATTGTAACACCCGTACCCTAACTATAGGTACATTTGCATTTATTGTAACACCCTTCACATTTAGTATCAATACACATCGTGATATCTCATATTCATTGTTAATCATCCTTTAGTCCCATGTAATTATTGTACACACATTTATACTTATCCGTACAGGCATACAAATATTTTACATTAACTAATGGGCATATGTATGCTACAAGGAGAGAGAGAGTCCGGATTCGGCCGACAACCTATGCTCCATGCTTTAACTACCATGCTATATGCTTCAAAATAGTCACACTTCAAACTTCTCTACCTGGAAAAATAATTGCGATTTGGTGAGTCGCGACTCAATGAATATAAACATAAATTAAATTCTAAAGGCTAAAACAAACATTTCAACATCTCATAAAATAAATACAAAATTCAAATATTACATATGCGTATGCTTTTGTTCCTTTTATTTTTTGTGACCTTGCAAGACCAGCACCCGGGTTCAAGTGAAACAAACA